>JAYJMF010359429.1:0-28579 GCA_036873715.1 Salvia sclarea | reverse complement strand
GTTGCATCGCCTCGTCGAAATGCTCATACATCTCCCAAAATATATTTAAAAAATAATTTTACTATATATGTTCTTGTTTCAAACTTCATGGTTCTCGCCTATATGATTTAGATCTTGAATCGGTAAAGTATTTTGGTTTTGAATTTGAAATATATACCACAAAGAATTGATGTGGGATTCAAATAGTAGTATCGACTCATCGGGAAGCTCTACGTTCATATCACCTCAACTTGTCTTGCTGAAACGATGCATGGTTGCACCATCTCACCGAAACGTTGTACGGTTGCATTGGCTCGCTGGAAGCTCGTATATGTCCCGAATCTTATTTAAAAATAATTTTACTATATGTTATTCGTCTCAAACCCATATAACAATATGAGTTAATCTAGAAACCATATGTTAATATTAGCAATTTATGAATAAAAAATATTTAATCCTTAATATTTATCCGGTCAAGTTAAATTCAAATTTATCAGGGGAGCTTTGTCTCGTTGGAAAGCTCCATGGTTACATCGTCTCGACTCGTCTCGCTGAATCGCTGCATGATTGCATCTCCTTGCCGCATCGTTGCATGGTTGCATCACCTCGTCGAAATGCTCGTATATGTCCCAAATCATATTTACAAAATAATTTTACTATATGTTATGGTCTCAAACCTATACAACAATATAAGTTAATTAAGAATCCATATAACAATATGAGCTTATTACGAAAATATTATTTAATCAAAAATATTATTATTTGGTCAAATTAAATTAGATTTATCAAGGTCATCTCGCCTCGTTTATATGTTCTCGTCTAATGTTCATATAGCAATATGAGATAATTAGGACCCATAACTATAAGTCGTTACAATAATCGCACTAATCCTATTGGGAAAAATATCGACGAGACGAGATGAGACTATAGTGGAATTAATCTTTCCGACGGGACAACCATGTAGCGTACCGACGATACGAGATGAGACTATAGTGGGTTCTTTCTGACGGATAACCATGTAGCGTATTGACGAAACGACACGAGATGAGACTATAGTGGAATTAATCTTTCCGATGGGACAACCATGTAGCGTACCGACGATACGAGATGAGACTATAGTACCATCTTTCTGACGAGACAACCATGTAGTGTATCGACGAATCGAGACAAGACGAGACTACTGTGAATTAGAGCTGGGACGATACTATTGCACATTGGAGGAAACCAAATTGCATATAGACGAGACGAGACTACCGTATAAAATTCGGACGAGCCAACCATGCAACGCTCCAACAAGGTGAGACGAGACTGTCTTGCATTGGAGGCAATAAGGACGAGAAGAGAGGAGACAAGACAGGACTATCGAGTAATATTCTGACGAGACAATGATGCAACGCTCCAACAAGGTGAGACAATCGTGTAACTTTCTGGCGAGGCAAAAAACTGATGAATTTTGACAATTAACAAGTACTATTATTATATGAATTTGAGTAAACTAACCTTTTAATAAAAAACATACAAATCATAGCATAAAATGATTCCCGTCAAATTTCGACAGGTTACAACCTAGTTTCTATATAAAATCGTCTCGTGAGTTGTTAGTCGTGACATCATTCTTTGGAAAAATGATGCTCAATGACTCTTATTAGTTTACCTTAACAATTTGCCAAAAAAAATCGTCTCGTGAGTTGTGAGTCGTGGCATCATTCTTTGGAAAAATGATGCTCAATGACTCTTATTAGTTTACCTCAACAATTTGCCAAAAAAAAAAATCACTTTATATTCATGCTTGATGCATAAAAAGGAAAATTACCGCGTTTGATGCCTAAGATAGGGATTTGCATCATTAGAAAGCTTGTAATCATTCTAAATTAGGGAGACATATCCCAACTGCAAAACATATTTGAGTGATTATTGGGAAATTTCCCATATAGAATATACCAACAACTCTTTCTTCTTTCTCTTTTATAAACATTCTTTAAAATAAACAGTTGATATAGTTGCCCTTCAAAAATGATAATACTGTTGAAAATGATCAATTAACAAAATTTAAGGATCAATCTTTCAATCAAGATCCTTGATTTATTGTTTCCTATTAATCTCTTTCCTTGTACATCTTTCCCCAACCCTATAAAAGGTTCTTGTTTTTCTCAATAATCTTAAGCAATACAAAACAATTTCACAGCCTCTAAATCTTTCTTTATTACTACTAGTTTCTTATTTAACTGGAACTTTCCTACATATATTGAGAATATATATACACACACTAATACACATATCGTGCTGTCAAAATTAATATATAAGCTAGCGGACAATTAATTCATGGGGAAAAATTGTACAACAAAGTTGAACAAATAAGAAAACATATGATGTACTTTTTCTTACTGTCGCAATTATTGAAGTTAGCCAATGTTTCAATGGCCAAAATAGTAGAGCAACAGATTAGACAAACAAAATGTTTTAAGGGCATCGAATAAAAACTTTTCACCCTATGTTAGTTTAAAATCATATTTCAGTGATCTATTATTGTTATTAAACTATAAACGACATGACACTGTACGTATTGTGATTTTTTTTTTCGAAAGTTATAAATTGTACTCTAATTGGCTAGATTCAAATAATGTCTTAATTTATTAGTATTTTTTTAGGTAAAATGTGGAAAAAAAAAATGTTAGAACCTCACATTAAACTATCAGTTTGCAATTGAACAACAGTCGGAGTTGGCCGAAATCAACCTTGAAAGTATACTATGTAGCTTGTGATGAGATTCTATTCATCGGCTAATATTTGAATTGTCACCGAACATCACGAGACTAAATCCTAATGTTAGATCAAATTAGTAGCTCAAATATATTAACAGAATAAATTTTGTGCCAATTTGGTAATTTTTCAAAGATTGCATTGGACTTAATTATACACAAATATTTACGTTCTTATTTTAAGCCATGAATGAGAGGGGAGGTCGAAGGCAAATTCAGAGCGAGCTCATAGACAAAATTGTTGTCGGTCTCATTATTCATATATTCCCTCCCTCCCATGAGAGTTGGCTCCTTTCTTTTGAGCACAAGATTTTGGAAGAGTAGTGTAAACTGGTATAAAGTGATGATAAAAATATATATCATTATTTAAAATTGTGTGCATAATAAAGTGTCCGAAAAAGAAAACGTGTCGAGCCTCTCATGAGATGGAGGGAGTATTAATTAGGACGGCGTAGCGTAAATGTGGTTCTTAATTATAAGTGAATAAAAGAGGCAAATGAGATAGGGTGGAGGCGAGCACAGCAGATTGGAGGGTTAAGTTGGGAAAGAGGTGAGTGCAGTGCTCATCAATCACACAACATTTCCCTTTTCCTTTCATTTGCACCACACACACTTTCTCTCTCTCACACACACACACACACACACACTCACACGCACAAACCGACACGCTTCTTCTTCCTTCTTCTTCTTCTTCTTCTTCTTTCTCAACATCCCTTCATTTCCCATTTATCTGCGCTCGGAGCTTGCCTTCAGATGCCGCTTCCCCCGCCGATTCCTTCAACCTCCATTGCATCTCCGCCGCTTCCCCGCCGCCGATTTTTCCTCTCATCCTTATAAAAACCTCCCACTCTTCACAGTTTCCCTTTTACTAATATTCTTCGATCTATTGCTGGATATCATCTTTCAGGCTATACTTCACAAATGCACCTTTAATTTATGCATTTTTCGTCGACTTTCCCTTGGCTGGAACAATATTCTTGTTGAATCTTCCAGCAAATTCTGCACCATTCTCATTTAGATTGGTAAATTCACTTCTGCCTCAATTTTGGCTCTGCCATATGCCCATTGTTAGAGATTAGATTTTTGGGATCGGAAACGAAGTAGTCACACTAACTGCACTCATTTGAGAGAGGGAGGAGACTGTGTATGAGGCTATTGGGATGTGCAGATTAAAGGATTGCGAGGAGAGCAACCGGAGGAGAAAGTGGGGGATAATGGGGCTCAAAACGGCGGCGTTTGGGGGCGACAGATTGGAGAAGCTCAGGAATAGCGGCGTCGTCTCGCGATCGAGAATGAAGCTTTGGATAATTAGAGCGACCACATCGATTCTCCTCTGGACTTGCTTAGTTCAGTTGACGGCATTGAGCGAAACTCGGGGGCTTCGTGTTTTGAAGGGCTGGCCCTCATGCTTTTCGCAAGAATCGGCTGCCGTCGCCTTGGATGTTCACTCGCATCTCGCGAGAGTTTTGCCTCCAAAGAGTGAGTCTCGCCTCTGTTTATCTTGATTAGATATAAAAGGGAACTTGTGAATCTAGTCTTGGATTTAGTTGCACAACTGTTCTTTCTATTTCTGCGTGGATACGTTTCTTGATCATCTTGCACTTCTAATTAGGCAGTTTTCTTTTGTTTTAGGGAAAATTGATGGTCGTCTTGTTATAGGAATTTCGACTCTGATAGTTTTTATTTGCTGCATTGATCACCGTGCCTCATTTATGGAATAGTATGTTATTATTGTAGTAATCGTTATTTGAGATGGATTAAATTGGATGTTTTCTTTCCAAAACAAGTTCGGTAACTAATTTTCGAATATGATGAACTATACTATCTTTTCATTGGTGATTGTTGTTCGTAGAGATTGATTAATTCAAGATACACTTTGCTACGTCTTGAGTATCACTTTCATGTTCTTGTAGTTGTAAATGTTTTCCTGATGAGTGATGATGCTATGCCTCTCTTTTGTGTTTGTTTCTCAATAATTGGCTCAGAAATCTGAAAACCATATGTTTCTGTAGGGGTTTACAAGAACAACGGTTACTTGATGGTTTCATGCAACGGAGGGCTTAATCAAATGCGGGCTGCGGTGGGTACTTTTCTTTCGCATGATCAGAGATTGTGCTCTATGAAAGTATACGAGGCTTTTAGGTTCCCTCTATATCAAGTGGCCGTCTAACCTTGTCTTTTTTGCCTACAGATATGTGACATGGTTGCCATTGCAAGATATCTAAACGTTACATTGGTAGTTCCTGAACTCGACAAGACTTCATTTTGGAATGATCCTAGGTCTGTTTGCTTACACACATGAATATGTAACAAGTAATTGTTTTGCGAGCCTAAAATGAGTTGTTCTTTTGCAGTGAGTTCCAAGACATATTTGATGTTGATCATTTCATTACATCTTTAAGAGATGAAGTTCGGATACTCAAGGAGCTGCCTCCAAGGGTCAAGAGGAGGGTAGAGTTAGGGATCATCTATACCATGCCCCCTGTTAGTTGGTCAGATATTTCTTACTATCACAATCAGGTTAGAGAATATATGGTCGCCATTCCTTTTCTGTTTTTTGTCTGGCCTTCTGGATAACAAGTTTATTCATATTCCCTTCTTCTTGCCTGCAGATTCTGCCACTGATTCAGAAATATAAAGTCGTCCATTTGAACAGAACAGATGCTCGCCTTGCCAACAACGATCAGCCCATGGACATTCAGAAGCTCCGTTGCCGAGTTAACTTCAGTGGTTTGAGATTTACTCCTCAGATAGAAGAACTGGGCAGAAAAGTTATTAAAATTCTTAGGCAGAATGGTCCATTCATTGTACTTCATCTGAGATATGAGATGGACATGCTAGCCTTTTCTGGTTGCACACAGGGTTGTGGTGCGGATGAGGTGGAAGAACTAACTCAAATGAGGTAAGCCGTTTGTCTGTATGTCCACCATTGTCCTTTATAGTACTGGTATACTGCTTGTACCGTACCTAACTTGCGCATTATTGTAAAGATATGCCTACCCGTGGTGGAAAGAGAAGGTTATAGATTCTGATATGAAGAGGAAAGAAGGTCTATGTCCTTTGACACCAGAAGAAACTGCACTCACATTACGGGCACTGGACATAGATCAGAATATCCAAATTTACATTGCTGCCGGGGAAATCTATAGAGGAGAAAGAAGGCTGTCTAGTCTTAGAGCATCCTATCCTAATCTGGTGAGTAGATATACCAGCTCGTCTACAACATTAGTTTTTGTATGGTAAACTGTATTCATTAACTTTCCTGTCTATGTATAACAGGTGAGGAAGGAAACGTTGTTGGAGTCTTCGGATCTCAAGTATTTCCAGAACCACTCATCTCAAATGGCGGCTCTTGATTATCTTGTTTCACTGGAGAGTGATATCTTTGTTCCCACATATGATGGAAATATGGCTAAAGTTGTTGAAGGACATCGCAGGTACTGACTGTATTCCACTATCCATATAATTGCATTGTGAGATCAGATAACCACTTAGGAGTCAAATTATCCGAAGATTGATATTGATGCCTATGATTGGATGTTACTGTGATTTGGACTTGTGTGTCTATGTTACTATCTCTTGGAGCTCTTTTCTAAGACTGTTGTGTGTTTCCGGTTTTAGACATCTTGGATACAAGAAGACTGTTTTACTGGACAGAAGGCTGTTAGTCGAATTGATAGACAAGTATAACTCCGGGTCACTAAATTGGGATGAGTTCTCTACTGCTGTGAAAGATGCTCACGCTGAACGCATGGGAAACCCAACCACGAGATTGGTGATTCCAGATCGACCCAAAGAAGAAGGTTATTTCTACGCCAACCCCTGGGAGTGTTTGCAACCGCAGAATGAAGACGACACACTGCAACTGAGTAGTAGTACTTGAGCCCTACGAAGGAGCAGTTGTGACGTTTGAGATGTATCGGGAGCAGAGCGGGTCGTCCTCAAGAAGGCGGGTTTTGATTGAAAGGCAATCTTCTTGAAGTGCAAGAGAAGGCAAATGGGTTGATGGAAGTTGTTCTTTTTATCCAAGTCAATAATTAATTACAATTCTTGTATAGAGAAAATCTGCCCTGTCATTTAATTGGGGTTTTTATATCGACTCCTCTGCATTTGTACACAAAGAGAAGCAAATATAGATTTTATTTACTGCCAACTCTCTCTCAAACCTTCAAACCTTTCTTTCCACTCTCATATTTCTCTTATTCTTTTCTCATTCCTACGAAAGATCTTCATTTCTTCCTCTGTAATGTAAAATTTCACTCATTTTTTCAATTTTGTGACCGTTTACTACCAACGGTGATTCCGGTATTATTATATCTTATATTTTGTGATCTGTTTTTCTTTTCCAGAATCACAGCTGTTTATTTTGATATCTTCAAGCTCTTCTATGAACGATTAACTTGACTAAGAATTTCCATTGTTTAAGCCTTGTTTTCGTGTCTGTTAGCATTAATTTTTGTTTATATATTCAGATTATGTCAACTATAGTTTCACCTAAATTCAAATTCTGGAAGCGTGTGTAGAATGTTGTTAGTATTATTTGATTCATTATGGAATTTCTATTAGGAGGTATGAATCACCTTTTCATTTAAAACTATAGAAAAAGTCATCTTGACATTTACAATTATTGTAGTTTTGACGGTTTCTTATTGCGATATCAAGAGCAACAATATGAACAATATATTTCGGATTTTATGTTGTCTCTAATGTAAATTCCTATTTGTATTATATTGTACATATACATGAATGTGTGTGGTTGAAAATGTTAAATGCGGGCAAAGTTACAGCAGGCGCGTTAAATATAATTGTATGAATATGTATATTGGAACATGTATATGTATATATTAAAACATTGATACATTGTTCAATGTACACACATTCTTTAATTGCAGCTATTACATACCATCTTATAATAATCAAGCAAAATATTCACATTCGAATGCTAAGGATGACGACTTTTTAAAATTGGAAAAAGGCAAACAAAAAACAAATATTGAGAGGGCGATGTGCAATATCATGTTAGCTTTGGTTAAATAATTGAGGAGGTTAGATAATAAATTATTGGTCTCATTTATCTGGTAATTAATGCGATCAAAATCAAAGTATATGGAACGACATAATATTCGAGCTAATAATAGTTGTCACGAAAAAGTGTTCAATTATTAGTAGCTATTACTCTATTATAATAGGAGGCTCTGTAATCTATATCCTTGTCACGATTTGGGTGTTACACCTTGCAGTGAATCAAGGATTTTGCCAAAAAAAAAAATCTGCAAGTAAGATCTATTCAAACAAGCATGAGGAAGTAGATACATATGTATTCTAAGACCAAATTGAATAAAAATTCAAAAGATATAAGATAAATATTATCCCAATAAATCAAGATAATGAGTTGGATTACAAATCCAACTTCTCAAAACTAAGAGCAAGAAATAATTGGCGATCAATTTGATACCCGAATCGAAAGCTTTATTTTAGTCATCTCGACTAAATTCTGGCAACTTGCCAAACAAATGCTTGAACAATTCTAAATATTCCCAAGTAACCCATTTCATTCTAGTGCCTGCAGTTGTCGTAAAACTAGGATTACCCAAGTTTTAATTTATTTTTAAGATTATAAGTATAAAGTATAATCTAATAGAGAAATGGAAAAGGTAGTGGACCACTCCACGATCAAATAAGCTTGAGCAAATTAATTAAATAGGATAGTGGGGTCGTTAATTAGGGATTAGGGCGAGTGAGTGAGGAATTCGAGAAATTAACTTGATCGATCCCAAGAAAAAAATGTTTTTGCCTGAAATTCAGTGTAGAAAATTATATGATTTGTATGATCCAAGAAATTAGCCTTGAGTATACAACTCATAAGAATTTTTAAATAAATTTATGCAAAAAGATATAATAGAATATGATGATTAAATTATATTTAACTAAAATGGTTGCTTTGAGAGTACACTAAAGTGGGGCTGAAGGTATTGGGTCAGAACTGAAAATGGTTACTAAACTAATTAAAAAATCGCGACACTTCGAATAAAAGGAGAATTGATTAATCATTAATGGTTATCTATTCTTCACTTCTAAGTAATACATTCCACCATTTTCTCAATGATAATGCTAGTTATGTTTATAACTGAAATTTTCGCAAGCTACCGTATTTTGTACATTAAAAAAAAAAACTAAGTGACAGTTGTACTTATTTTCTTGTTAAAATGAACTTGCTGAGAGCTCTTTGGTGTTACTAAAAAGACAAAAACAAAAATGTGGTCTATTTGTTGTGGTCGGCTCTTCGGAGTAATAAATTATGACTTGAACTTTGATCACTTTTTGAAAAAAAAAATATGACGACCTTGAACAAGTGCTCAAAAACTCACGAGGCAAAAAAATAAAGACAAAAAAGAAGAAATTATCACTAATTAAAAAAAATTAAGTTTACACGAACAGCTAGTCTCCAACTCTGTAAAATAATCCGATACAGAAATTTCAGTGTGGTGCTATTTATGAAAATTTGTTGAAAGATGAATAATTTTTGGGCCTAATTACATAGTGTTAAATTAAAACATGGGCCGAGCCCAATAACTAGTTTATGGCACAGATTATTCATTCATGAATCACAAGTTCACGAGACATTTTTGTAACCCAATAATTACATGTATTTTTCACTTTCAATGAGAACAATAGCTTTTCATAGTAAATAATTGCATGCTCATACTGTTCAATTATTTTATGCACATGAAAAATCTCCAATTATTTTCATTCTATTTAGTATTTACTGTCTATTATAATTTTATTATAAATAAATTAGATACTCGCTGACACAAGGTGCAGGACTTGAATGCTAACAAAAAGATTTATGCTCCAATAGAAAAACAAAAGATTCATGTTGCACAATACACACATGTCTCAAGATTTTAAACCATGTAAGTTGTAATATCTTGCAGATAATATTAAGGTTTTAAATTTCAGAAGTGAAAATTAGAAATTATTGGAGACACGATACCGACTCTGCAAAATGTGAATATTATGTATTTTTGATTAACCTGACTACAAAATGACACTATCTGAAAAGAGGAGAATGACATACAACAAAACGTAGCAAGGCTGATAACTTAGGTCACAAAAAAAATAATTGATGCTTACTTAAATGTAAAACATAGATTATCCTTGTACAAACTCAGTACCACATAATAACATGACAACGTACCATTTAGTCAAAGTTGCTTCATTAAATCAAATTAACTACACTATACTTAGCATAAATTGACACTTGAAGTTAAATTTTTAAAATAGTTATTCAAATCAATTTAAGATTATAAAAATCAATGTTAAATTTACAAAATCGTCATTCAAATCAATTCAAGGTTATAATTATCAATGTGCGTTGTGTACTCGCGTGTGTTACATAACACATGCCTCTTGTTCACATACCAAAGTAGATCGATTAGCATTTTAACATATCATAATTTGCATCTTCAATAGGCCCATTGATTGTTCAATAGGTGACAATTGGACCCACCATTTTTTTTATGAAAATAAGATTATGAAATAAGAAACGTGTTGGAAAATAATAGATCCAACTACCGTGTATCACAAAATTTAATCATATGATTTAGTAAATATACATCTCTTATAGAATTTATGGATAATATATTCCGAATTAAGTTTTTATTTTCGTGCTATCGAAATAACCAATCTGCTAAAGTTGTATCAACATACTCTTGTTTTTCTCAAATGTTAGGCTGAAATCTAAGAGAGATCAATAGATTCTTCTTTTCAATCAAACAATGAGATTTGGAGACGAATGTTTCTTTCTTTAGTGCTTTTTCATCATTGCATGTTAAGATGTGATTTAAAATTAGAAGCCCTGTTTGAGATATTGCATATAAAAATAACAAAATTGTAAAAACCAAAACATCCAGAACTTGAAATCAAAAGCAGGGCTTCCTAATATCAGAATGGAAGCCTCTTTCATATAATAAATAATAACATATAGATAGTAATACATAATAAGACAATATTTTCGTGTGCTGAGATATGCGTATCCCAAAACTGGAGAAGCAAAAAAAAAAAAAAAACACTTAGAATAATAAGAAACACATGTACATTGGTTCCTGAGTTAGGCATACCTCTCTGTCGAAATTGGAACCCCCAAAAAATGAACAAATTAAACTACAAAAGAATAATACTATACTGTTACATTAGGCTTCAGCTAGTCCTTAGTTTCTTTGTAGCTCGGCCGAACTCCTTCCCAGTGCTTGCCGTTGTAGAGCGCGGTAAGGTGGTATCGACTTCATCCTCCTGCCACGATTATGGTTTTTATTTTTATCATGCTATTCGAATGTAAGATACAGAGACAAGAAGAAAAGAAAGTAGTCGTCAAGCACCTTGGAGATGAACGTTGAAGAATGTGCGACTCCGTTTGATTTCTTCCCCAGATCGATTTGCACTGAGATGCTCGCCTGGGATAGGTCCACTCCAGAGCTCTGTAGTGCTTGTGTAAGAGTATTCAACAGCCTGTTCACACAGAAATGTCATACATGCTACCACGTGAGGGCCGGAGTTTAACAACTATCGATCCTTAAAGAAGTGCATATCGAGAGTTCTCACCCTTGGGAATAGACGCTAGAGATGTTGATCGTGCCACTTTCAATAGTCAGTTCCTGTTCTGTCATTTTAGTGTCGGTGGTGCATGATCGAAGCTGAGATGGAGGCCATGTCACGGTTTTGTCCACGTCGGATGCCTGTTTAGGTGAAATCGGGGAAGCTGGGATGCTTGCTGTCCTACCACCAAGAGTGAAGATATTTGGCTGCATTGTCGAATGAACTGCTGCGGCCTTGGATGTTGATTCGGGCGGTTGAACCACTCTTTCTCTCAAAGTAGTAGCGGTGCTCAAATCTGAGTCTACTAGATTCTGCCCGCTGATTGGCAGGCTCGGGGAGACAGCAGCTTTGCTCTCATCAAACTTTTTACCAAATACTGATGCTGGAGCAGAATCGGTGCTTGTTCCTCGTGCACGATCGACAAAACCTTCATTTGTGTGACAGTTCCTCTGCTGCAAAGTGTAGAAGTCAGTACTCAAGCTATTTTGGCATGCTAATGCTACAATTTTGAAATGGTAATTGCTGTTAAAACCCATAAACTGAGAGTAGGAAGCCATTTGGGAATTGCAATTGCTGTTAAAAGCCAAAAAATTATTATCTTGCCTTCTCTAATTTCCATATCTACTAGCATAATATGAAAAGACTTGAAACATTATGCTAAAAACATGACAATGCGAGGCCTGATAGAATTATCCGACTGTTTGCCTTACAAAACATTTAAAACTGTATAGAAGAATCAATTTAGACTAACCCATTGCATCATTTTGGATGGCTCATGATTCCAGATGTTGTAGGAACTGTCATATCTGTTTACCTTCTCTTGTAAAAACTGAATGTACTCAATAACCTGCACATGTAGTAGACAACCTCAGTTTTCAAATTTAAGAAATCCCATCTCAGCTTAGATGCATATTTTATTTTATCTCCCGTTACCTCTAAGAGGAACGATGCCTTATCTCTCTTCTGGTCACTATTCGGAATGATCTCTCTCAGCTTCTGAAATCTGCAGAACACCAAATACTATATTAGAATGTAGGTTCTCAGAGATGCAAGATTGTTTCAGCGACACACTTCCGACAAGATAATGTTAACCACATTCCAAGTACTGGAGAAGCAAATATTTCTACTTGCCAGTACCATCCGGCATCTAAAATGCCGTTGGTTGACAAGCACCAAAAGGATTAAACAACAAATTCAAAAAACTTCAATATAAATTTTTGCCCAAAAGATAGGTAGTACTTCTCAAAAAGATGGTTGGCAAAGTAAATGGCCTAGAAATAACTCAGGATGGAAATTATGATGCCATATTGTACAAGAAAGAAGGAAGTTCCATTTAGTAACAACCTTACATTGGCATAATAGAAGATACTCAGATTTCATTAATTTAGTAACAACCTTACAAACACACATGCATCAAGATGTGAGGATGCAATATTCAGGGGAAGAATAGGCATCCTAGTTTCAGAAATCAGAACAGAATGTGAAAGAACATAATATCAACAAAATGAGTTGGAACTGGAAATCATACTAAGCAGAGATTTGATAAAGTTTGTGAATAACGCCATGTTTAGGACCTTAAGATAATAGTTTGTTTGACCTAGACCACATGCATATAATTATTGAGCTAAAAGTCGTGAGGGTTGAGAAACATGCCTGTCATTAATCTTGCTCCTCCTACGTTGCTCTGTGGCTGAGTGTTTAGAGCGTGGTGTATTAGGCTTATGCTCTATTGTCTTTGCTTCAACTTTCACAGACAAATTACCTGTCAAATTTGAATATACATAAAATGCGGACAGGTACGACAACTATTTTCAAATGAGGAAAACAAACCTTTCGAGTGGGGTGATGGCTCTTTCTTGATGGTGAACTCTTCTTCTTCTTCATCGTCATCATCCTCTTCTTGGTCATTCTTAGCTGATGTCATTATCATATCCATGAAAGTTTGGTTCTTCTGAGATGACGATGGCCTGAGATGAAACAACAGGGTGCAAATAATTTGATATATTAATTACTGTACTTGCCATATGATAGGAGAAAAATGCTCAAACTAGTGATGTCCAAAGACAAGAAAGAAGGAAAAAAAAGCAAATTGGAATGAAAGTCACTGACTGAGAAGATGAGAAAGAGCTGAAGTTTGTGGCACTGTGCTTATGGTTAGAAGATGATTGTGATGGCTTGTCCAGGAATGGTGCCCATTGCCCTCCAACCACATTAACACCCGCTTCTGTAAATCATCAAAAATACCAGCTTTAGTAAAAATCCAAACTAGCGTTTTCATATTAGTATAATAGAACGGCCATCTGCAACGACAAAATAGAATCTTATCTAAACTAAACATAGTGAGGCTCAGAGATGCCCCTGTTTGTCCAGCCTATACAAGCAAGTTATGAAAGTTTTAACCTCCAAGTAGAGTAAGATCTTCTTTTCTCTATTGTCCATACAAAAATCTCATTTCCATCCGACAGCATGGTTTAACAGAATTAGAGAACAGGAATAAATAAATCCTTCCTTTTAGATATTAAGAGAAATCTGGATAGCCAATATCTAACTGGACATGCAATTCCATGTTGCAACTAGCTTAAGTAAGCTAAGCTATGCACTGAAAAGTTCTCATCCCAAACAAGAAATGCAGTTATATATAATGGTGAGCTAACTAGTGGCAAGTACAGCTGAAACAGCTAACTTCACAAGAGAAATTACCAGGAATTCTCCTAACTCAAAAATGTAACAGCTTCTTGTTGAAAGGTAGTCACTGAATTTGCATTTTAAGAATGAAACCAACTTGATGTAACTAAACAAACCTCGCAGAATATGTCTTTCTGTGGCAATATTCTCCTTCCCTGTCTTTCCCTTTTTCACCGCAGATTCATCCCAAAGAGTGAAACTACCTCCCGAGTAAGAACTGCAGTTTGAGTTTTCGTCGTTCCTGGTTGTAGTACTTGGCTGAGGAGTAAACAAGCTCCCCTCAGGCTTTAACACCATTTGATTGAAGTAAGAGATGCTGTACGTCCCAATGCCACCAGGAAGAAGATGCTCCACTGAGGCCGGAGGAGCTGGCGCTGGAGGCCTATCAACAGCTGCCACCCCAGCTTTAATATCTTCTTTCGTTGTTGCCACATGCTTCCCCACCCGTTCCAATGGTTGCAGGAAGTCATGAGTTTTAAGGTAGCCACCTACAGTTTGCGTAAAAAGAAATGAAGAGTTATAAACCAGAATGATTTAAATGCTGCTGTTTCTGCAGTGTTCATGTTATGGAATAATCTATCCACCAATATGGAAAAGCATCCATGAAGCCTCTCACATTTTAAAATGAAATGAAATTACTCTACATTGCCTTATATCAACACATATATTCATGTTTTGGAACTCTTGATGCCTTGCCTACACATGAATTCTTTCCTTTCAACACACACCTTTAACCTCATGCATTAACCACTCTTCCACTAGGACAACACACACACATTTTCATTATCTTTACTTGTTATGCATATTTTGACGTGAGAAAGGAGATGGCACCTAAACTGAACACTTCTTTTACATGGAAAGAAAAAAAAAATCCAAAAAAGTATATTTAATATTCATACTTTGATTTATAACCAGATTAGATTTTTGTGTACTTTAAATACTAAATACTTCGTTAACATTAAGTTATTATACTTTTTGTCAGGAAGATTTAAGCTCTTAACTTCCAACTGTAGTAAATTTAAATCGAATCCATGTCCGAGTCCATTTATTTATACTGTAAATACTCGCACAATTGTACGAATTAAATACAGATCTAATTTCACTCCCAACAGAAAGTAACATAAAAAATGGGTTTATGCATAAACAATAAGACATATACATAAATAAAATAAGGACAAAGAAAAAATGAGTGAATTGACGAAAATGGGCAGCAGGAGGAAGATGAGTTCATCGCTAAGTTCTAACCTGAGCCTTTTTGGATTTGGCAATGTCAGCCAATCCAAGGGATGGCCCACACCTAAAGACAAATGCCCAGATCTAACATACGCCGATGGGGTCACGGGTACATTTACTGCGCCACTCGTGGGTTGCCCTCCCAATATATTTTCCTATTTCCTTTTCCCCACCAACAATCATCCCTTATTTACCATTACCCCACTCATTTTCACTTTTTTTTTTTCCAGATTCCTTTTTCTCATTTCTTTTCTTTTTTATTTATTTTACTTCTCCAATTAATATCGATTTTTAACCACACACAGTACTATAGGGTTTGCGCATCATCAGTTTTAAAAAAAGTAATAATTATATAGTATTTTGTTTAATTTACTCGAAAAAACAGAAAAAAGAATAGTTACTGTTTCTCAGTCAAATTTAAAGGAGATATTATCAGACTCATCAGTTTGTATAAGTATGGGTTTACTCATTTAATTTCAGAGCTTTTTAACTGAATAATATCTCATAAATAAATCTCCAGAGTTTTTGACGCGACCAATTTCACATCAAGCATCATCATAAATAACTGCAGCATGCAAAAATGGGAAAAGGAAATAGAAAAATACGGAAATTCACCGTGGAAACTGCGTAAATGAAAATCGACGAAAATAATAATATGTACCTTGCGAGGGAGACGGATCTTGTTGGGTATGTGCAGCTGATGACGAATACAGTGAGAGAAAATCATGAGTTGCCTTTCTTCCTGTTGGCGACAAAATTCAATCATCACACAAATCCCCCCAAAAAAATAAAATCACACTAGCCAATCCAGAAATTTGGCTATGAATTCACAATTTTTACCTTCAGTCCCAAGAGGCAATTCCATGTATAATTTATTCCTCAATCTGCAGACTTTTCTGCGTATGTAATTCGAACTCTGAATCAGATCCGCCTCCAACGTGAAGATCGGAGGCGCATTCGGCGCGATTCCTCTTCTCTCTCTAAGAATTGTGGCAGAGAATTCGAAACGGCAATTGAGCTATATAGGAAGAACTCCAATTCATATAAGCAAGAGCAGCATGAGTTCCTCCGAATCTGCAGTTGCACAGAATTGAACTGGATTACACGCAATTCAAGTGAAAAAGTGGGAAAACAGGATAGGAAAGAGGTCGTTGAGGTTGAATCAAGATTGATGTACGCACACATAGACATAGTATGATAGAAAGGAATTAAGATGAGAAACGCATAATTGAGCTCCAGATTCTGGAAAAGCAAGTCCGAACAGTGGCTTTCACGGGATCGATGGTAGGTCCAGCTGGAATCACACACAATTCCCTAACAAAAAAGAGAATTAATACAGAGAGGATTGAGGGAAGAAAGAAAGACGGAATTCAATTATGTGTTTCTCTCTCTAAAATACTTTCTCATATGTAGATGGAGAACTCTCCTTGTTTTATTATACACACACATACACACACAAATATATATATATATGTGTGTGTGTTTGTGTATGTATATATGTAAGCAGAAAATGGAGGTGAGGTGGGGTGGGGTTGGGGTTGGGCTTTAGTGCTTTGCTTCGTTTTCGTTTTCGTATTTCCGAATAAGCGTCGTTGGATGGTTTATTGGGCGAGAGAGAGAGAGAGAGAGAGGGGAGAAACGGCGTTGAGTTAACGACGTTGCGGCGGTGTAAACGGCGTTTGGCAGCTCAGTGTAATGTACGGGCACATCAGAGCAGAAATGATTTAATTTCTTATTTTATCAGGAAAGGATTTTTTTAAGGGATTTTGGTGATCCCGATTAACCCTTTATTTACTATAACTAAATCTTGTTGGACTCCGAGCCCAATTAATGATCTATATATATTCTTAAAATTCATTTAAACAATTCTTATAAATCACATGTCAAAGTTTCCTTCTCCCTAAATCGCCCGGATTAAATCTAACCCGCCATAACACCCATTTTTAAACCAACTAGCTTAGCCTTCCCTGCGATGCGCGATCATAATTAGTTAAATACAAATGTAGAAAAACTAAAATACCTAAATACAAAACATACAATATAAATTATGAGTAACATCGATAAAACTTATAAATTATGAAATTTTAACAAAAATATCCGAGTTTTTCATTTAGGAATCCAAAATATAATGTAGCTTACTGAATGTCACGTTTAATATATTTATAATTCGGGTTAATGTCTAACCTCAAGGTGGTTTCGAACAATATGACATAAACATGACGTTATTTAAAGCAATATAAAGAATTTGTCCAGTTGTAACTTGAAAAAAATAATATTTTCACACAAAATTATCATCATACAGAGTTTAATTGCAATTCCATGGAACATACAGTGTAACAGTGAGCCATGTTAATCATGAGCCGATAAGAAATTATAGATAATTTAGTATACTTTTGTGAAAAATAAAAATAATTTGTTGCAAATATAAACGAATTTCATATTGTAATGTGTTATTTTGCGGTAGAATTTTGTAAGAGAAATTGACCAGAAAAATGTCATTCAAATCAATTATTCATAATTTATTTGAAATTAAAAAAAAAAACTCGATTTCTTAAATTAGGAACCTTCAAATGTCATATGATGGACGAACTTTTTATTATTTTTAGGAGATGTAGAGGCCATTGTAGTGTTGCAGTTCCTTTATATATACAATGACTTTATATATTTTATATATCCAACGCAGTTGTGGAGTGCCTCAATTTTCATGATTTTAAATTAAAAATTCGATTTGTTATATGATTTTTAAATCCTTAACTTTTACATAAATAATTAAATTAAACCTTTAATACATCACTTAAAAACCTCTACATGTCATCATATACATATACTTATACTATAATTTATATACTTCTAAACATTATATAAACTTACATATTTCTAGATATTTTTGCAGAGATTAGCTATGTACTCATATATAGGCATAAATCTAATACATATTTGTTTAGATAATTATATGTATATAAATATATATTTATATTTTGAAGAATAGTTACTGTAATTACCTAAAAAAAATAGTTATTATAATTATAACATGATTTTTTTCGTGTATAAAAAAAATTGAAAAATAGTTTTTTTTTAGAGTTGGTTGGATAATTTTTAAAAATCAAAATATTAAAAAAGCAAAGGGAAAAATAGAAATATAAATTCTTAAAAAAATTATCATTTTAAGAAAATAAATTTGTAACCAACTTTACCATAATAGAGTTGGTTGGATAATTTTTTTTAGAAAGATAGTTTAAGAAATTATCAGACAATCTACTTTTAATATTAAATAGCATTAACTTTCTTATTTCAAATTATTTATTTTATGTCATATGTCAAATTAAAGCTTTTTCATGATCTTTAATTTGATATACATATTAAAAAATTTATTATTAATTAAATGATCTATTATTTAAAATAAAGAAAGATAGAAAAGAAAATAAAATCACAAATAATAATAAAAAAATATAGCAATCTCTTTCCATTCAACTTCAACCCACGTAGCCAATGAAAAAAAAATGCCATTTCTATTATATATTGTCCTCGATAGTAATGAATATTACAAATTTATCATTTAAATTAATTTGCAATCGATTTGAAATCAATTGTGAATTTCAAGCTCCCTTATTATATATTCCCTCCGTTCTATTAGTATTAGCACTTTATTTTTGGGTACGAAAATTAAGAAAGTGGTATTTTTGTGTGTAAAATGATGGGCTCCACTAAGTTGACTAGTTTTTTGAAGGTAAAATTCTTGCCTTTCTTAGTATGTGTCATTACTAATGGACAAACTAAAAAGAAAATGGTGCCAATACTAATGGGACGGAGGGAGTATATAGTAGATTTAGCTAATTCCGCAGTTGTGACTGTGAGGATATAGTATAATTTATTAAATAATAATAATAAGTACCAAAATTAAAATAAATAAAATCTAAAATAAGCTAAATATTATCGACGCTCACCAAAAATAAATGGCATGTATATATTCTCTCTTTACTTAATTATATACTCATTCGACTATAGTTAAACTAGTTAGTTTATCTTAACCTTTATTTCGTTTACCCAATTATAATTAAAGTTTATCTTTCTTTATATTTTGTGTTTATTTTAGCTATTTATTTATTTTATAGTATCATTTTCAAACTAAGAAGTAGAACTGACAATCAAATTTGACGTTCAATAATAACTTCAATATGTTTTAATCTTTATATATATTATGTTCGACATCTTTTTTTGTTATTTTCAACTAGCTCCGTGATCAGTAATAACACTTGCTATAGAATGATTTTCATCTTTGATTAGAACATAATAGCTAGTGTGCCCAAATCAATATTTTGATAGGCGTTTGCTATATACTTACAGACAACGAATTATAGAATCGCTCATAAACTCTCTCAAAAAGCAATAAATTGTTTGTCGTCGAAATATTGAACTAGTAACTTCACTAGATGACACATAGACATTGTTAAAGAAGAACTCGTGATTTACAATATGTCTTTATCTGATAACAAAATTATGTATTAGAAAAAAATTAAAATTACTTTTGATTGTTAACTATCCTAGAAGGTATAGAGACTTTGTTGTTCATGAGAGTAATGATTGATAAAAATATCTTCATCTTAAACAATTATGTATTAGAAAAAGAATGTAATTTCATACAATTGCCTCTCATGAATGCCTAAATTACTAACTTTAAGTACATTTTTCTTTTTAATCTACTTAAAAATCGTACCATGATTAATTCAAAATATTTGAATTTACATCAATTATATTTGGAATAGGTTGTGCGTAATTAATTATTCAATCAAATAGGAGCTGGTTGCAATTTGCAAATTGGGGTAAGAATTCCTAGAAATGGGGGTATGTGATTATTGGATATGTATTTACCTGTCATATCTTGTTTGTACGTGCGTCTCGTGCCAATAGTATTTGATTATTTATTTGATTAATTTTAAAGTAAATTGGATGATAAAATTGAAGAGGTGATGCATTGTTACTTCATAAAGTCAGAGGATAGGTGATCAGAATCTTCAGTCTCTATGGCGTTTAAATTATAGTCTAACGTGTATCAGTTAATCATTTAAATTATAACTTGAAAGCGAAATAGAAACAAAAATTCTCTAACAAGCTGAATAAGAGAAATTTTAGGATATAGTGGTAAATATATATACCGCAGAGAAAAGTAAAAATGAAAATGGTAACAAACTTTTCTAATGTTATTTAATAAAATTAAAAAGAAAAGCTTTAAAGCCAGATCCGCATTATTTTTTTCTTTAGTACTACAAAAACAATACGGAATACAAGTTATTAAATATAGAGATGGAGAGCAGCAAAAAAAACAAAAGAAAGAATAAATATACTATACTAGATAATTCAATAGAAAATTAATTGAAAACATATATACCTATACAGCTTATTGGAACCCTCATTTACAATTTACATAGTAGTGTTCATTTTTAAATGAAGGCTCGTGATCATCTGAGAAAAATAAATGTAAAAAATATCTCTGATGTTCTGTGATTGTGAGCACCTTCCATAAATGTTGCTGTCCTCTATTTCACGTAAGTATTAATTTTTCTATTTTGGATATTTTATAATATTGCATAAATTATTATCATATCATCAAATTAAACTACATCAAAATCAAATTCGACTCATGATCCACTTTGATTTCAAACGGATAAATAAAAAGATTAAATAATGTTTGCATTTCATGTAATTCGTAAATTCATATATCCTAAAACAATCATAATCTTTGAACATTTTCAACAAAATGTTCCAATTTTTGAAATAAATATTCTTTATTTATATTTTTCAGTATTTTTCATGTGGAACGAAATAATTAAAAAAAAAAAAAAAAAAGGAAAAATGGTTGTTTAGATATGGTTGGTGCGCACGTGCAAGTGGGCATGGGAGGACAAGGGAAGGAGGAGTCGCCCTCGTCGTAATTCGACCTTAAAACTGGCGCACTGTAAATGTGTGGTTGGATTTGCATCATCACTCCTCACGTGACTCCCCACCTCCTCTCCTCTTAACTTCGTTGACCTCACATTTTAGTATTAATTAATCAACTAATTAAACCAACATCATTACTGCATTGCACACATCCCCATTCACTAATTTCCTCTATCTACCTGCTAATTTTAATTCCGTTTCTTGTCTCTCTCACACCAAATCCAAATTTTTCATTAATTAAACATTATTTTATTCACATTCTTATTTTCGAAATTCATTTGTCTTCAAAAAAAAATAACTCTCACTTCTGATCACTTATTTTTATTTGCTTTTATATTATACTCCTATTAATATATAGCCAATCTGTCCCTTTAAGATATAGATAAATCCCATTCATACCCACAGAAAAGTACTTGTACAATAAATCTCTAACATCATTTGAGAATGCAGTCATTATAATGTTAACTAGGAACCAATTTAGGTCATTGATATTGATTAAGGGATGGTCCAGATTGATTTTTCAAATTCGTTATGATTTCGTAGTCACAATATAATGCTTTTAGTGATGTTATACTTTTTGATGTACTATAAAACAATGCTTTCATTGATTTTGATGCTTTTAAAAGTATAATATAATGTTTTTATCAGTATTACGTTATGCTTTTAAATGATGATTTCTAGGTTCCTAGAATGCAAGATGGTTTTTGGAGTGCCATTTTTCACTTAATAAACTTTATTTTCTTATTAATAATTTTTATTTATTAGTAAAACTCTTGAGTCCACTGGATTTTTCTCAAAAACTCTAATTGTAAAGAATTTTCAACTAAAGTAATTGTGGCAACAACTGTGTAAAAAAAGATGAAATTATGGACAACTCCAAAAGTACACTAACGGTGAACTATTTTAGTGCTCCTGATTGTTCACCTGCATTAAATTTAGTGAAGATGGTCTCATATAATTCTCTTTCTTATGTTACTTCAAATAATTATTTTTTTTTATTAAAAACTAATCTATCATTAATAGAAACATTATTATAATTATTATTTATTTCATAATTATATGTCGACAACTAGAATAATAAAAATATACAATTAAATAAATTATTGAGAATATCATTTTCATAATAATAATAATAAAGATTGATTTGTAAAAGGGTTTTTAGAGCATAATTGGATTATTTGGGTTAAGGCTAATTAAGGAGTTGAATGAGTAATTTCGAGAGAGAGAGAGAGAGCAGAGTATGTAGGTATGTTGGTAGTAAAGGAAGAAAAGTCACGTGCTGCAGCCCTTTTCTCTGTAAGTTGCGTTGCCCTTTCTGCTGCACCGGGAAACGCGGGGCCTCCCTCACCCACGTGCTCTCTCTCTCTCTCTTTCTATACTTACAATATATATATCTATTTATACAGAGAAAAAGAATAGACAGACAATAAAGACACTTCTCCAACTTTTCTACTCCCCACAAACTAATTTTACCTATTTTCATCAATCTTACTACTACTACTATTTTACCCACTGCTTAATTCTACTAATTTATACACTTCACAAACTTATTTTGGATCTACTCTTGGGATATTTCTTAATAATACTCAATCCAGATAAACAAAACACCCAATAAACTGTTAACCAAACAAACAAACAAATCCATCAAATCAATTTTCAAACATCAATGAGGCTTCATCCTATGACCTCATAAGTCCCAATACACCTTATTATATTTATGTAGGTCTCACGACTTCGACTAATTATTTTCTAAATTAATGCTTTATACATACATATTCTCATGAAATATTCGCCATCTTTTTCCTATTCATTAACAAGTGGTTGCAAATTTAGCATAACTTGCCGATCATATGCATAATAGCTAGGGTCTTAGGATCGTAGATTAAGCTCACTATTAACTTTTAGATGCATATATTCAATTCTCCATACATATGTCAATGTGTATAGTAGTAATTAAATATGTATAGTCATCCACAAATTAAGTAGCAAAATAATGTATTAAGTTGTAATAGTATTATCATCTTTCAATTTGTTGTAAAACTAATACCCTTTTTCGATCATCGATGAATATAAAATGTTGGACATCAAGGAATACCCTTTTCCATTGCTAAATGTTACTCCATTAACAACGAAATATTTGCTTTTAGCAATGAAAATATACTATCACTAAAATTCTTATAGTGTCTGTATGCATGCCACTTCAACTCTCACCTAACCAGAAAATTTTGGGGGTATATATTAATTTCACTAACAAATTGAAATATGCTATATATTTCATGTTAACATATATGGTCGTGTTAAAATTGCAAAATTACTTACAACTCGTGCATTACTTGAAAACTAAGCCAATAATATTTAATTTGTAAACATTCACATTTAATGTATTACTTTTATTTAACTTTAAAACCTTAGCAAGTTCAAACTTAAATAAGATACTATTTGATTAATAAATTTTGTACTCTATCAAAACCTGTTAGAGATTAAAAATTGATTTACTTGGAACAAGTAAATTTTTTAAAAGAGGTAGCCAATCAAATTCACATTACTTAGCAAACTATAACTAGTGGTTATGAGCAGATACATAAATCACTTAAAAAAGGAGTAGGAATGTTTAATTTGTAGTTTGAAATTGGTATAGCACGAGAGTTGAAGAGAAATCGTGATATTCTCTCACCGAAGGTTGCATATCCAAGATTGAAATAGTGCCCGAGGTATGTTTCGGGGATATACTCCCTCCGTTCACGAAGAGTGTTCCATTTTTGCTATTTTAGGGTGTCTACAAAGAGTGTTCCACTTTCCTTATTTTGCAAAAAGGTGGTGGGACCACTTTTCCACTCACACAATAACCTTCACTCTTTATTAAATACACATGATGGGATCATTTCTCCACTCACACAATTACTTCACTTTTCATTAAAACCCGTGTCATCCACAAAGTGGAACATTCTTTGTGGACGGAGGGAGTATAATATAGTGGAAGTCAATTACCAAAGGAGGATTCAAATGAGTTATAATTTATATAATTAATACTCCCTCCGTCCACAAAGAGTGTTCCACTTTGTGAACGGCACGAGTTTTAATGAAAAGTAAAAGAATTGTGTGAGTGGGAAAATGGTCCCACAATGTGATTTAATAAAAAGTGAAAGATATTGTGTGAGTGGAGAAATGATCCCACTACTTTTTTGCCAAATAAGGAAAGTGAAACACTCTTTGTGGACATTCAAAATGGCAAAAGTGGAACACTCTTTATGGACGGATGGAGTATATATATAGATAATCAAGGTGCAAAGATAAGTATTGTACGAATTTCACGTCAAACTCAAAAGTCTAACACTGAAGATCAACGAGAATTGTTCAAAGTCAAAGCACAAATAAATATGTAGACAAGGTGTTTTCTCCAATTCGTAAACTGATTATTCAAAAGGATTGAAGAAGCATAATGAGCAATGTAATAAATGTAAGGTTTCGTTTAGCCAAGTTTTTTTTACACAAACCAAATATTTCATCGGCCCATAAAAAATAGTCATAAGAGGGAGTGACACGTGTTTAAAAAAAGTTTGTGAGGATAGTGTAACTGTGTACGTAGGGTGGAACAAGAGATCTATAGGATGATGAATTTTAATTTGAATTAAATCAAATAATGGGTTATATGTGCTAGGATGTATTAATAAATTGATATATTAAGGGTAACATATTATGAAATAGTATCTATAAATGAAATATAATTTTTTTTTGTTATGAATGAACGGAGTATTACTTAAAATCAACTTGATTTGATGATAAATTGATATTCATTCACTTCACATATATTAACGGCAAAGACACTGCTCAAACAAGTATTTAAGGGGACGTCGAGTTTATCGTGAAATCTTAAAATCGGATAGAATATTTAATATTATACCAATACATCAATTTAAGAAAAAAAAAATTAATTCGTGCAAGTTCGGAGATACCTTTATATTTGGTAAGGAAACACATCTCGAACAAATTATTACCCCGCTTCCTCAATTATTTTGGAAAGAATTGATGTCCTAATATTGTAAGCAAGTGTCCCCTACATAACTTTAAGGACATGTCCAAGTAGCTAAATATCCAAAATACAAAGTTGAATTTCAAAATCCAACCAAAAGTATTCTTCGTCATAAGAAACATATGGATTCTAAAGATTCCATCCACCAACTTGTTAATTAATTTGATTCAAGAAAAAACCCATTTGTAGATATTTTTTGTGTATTAAGTGAAGTTTTATGCTAACAAAATTTGTGGCACTCTAGCTAGCTTGAAATGGCTTTCTCTGGCTCTAGTGATAACAATTTTTCGAAAACAACGTTTGGAAAATAGTGATGTCAACAAATAGAGCAAAAAGAAAAAGTTCTAAACGTATTGAGATCAATAAAATTCAAGGCATCAAGTCAATTTCATGTCTCATTTATGCTGCATGGGTGCGTGGATGCGGGTGCGGGTGTGGGTATGGATAGAATACTGTTGCATGGATATAAATTTTTGAAAATAATAGGGTGCAATTTGTCAAAGATACGTTTATATTTTAATATATACACACATATATATTATACATATAACTTTTATATTTTATAAATAAAATATCATGAAAAACTAAGTGAAAATAAAAGTTTCAATTAAAATAATTAATTAAGGTCTAATATTTAATAAAATTACTATATAATATTTTGGGAAATAAAATAAAATATGGATACATCTAATAATTATTTCGGACTCTATTTTAAATTTTGTTAAATTGCAACATAGCCCAATATATATAAAATTCTTAAAACTAATCCTGAAAATGCACCCGATTCGTGAGATTGACGCACCGTCGCGAATTTGATTTCATATGTTAAGGATTCGTTAGGATTCGCCACGTGGCATATCCAGTGCGAATCACACGAGAATCCCACGAGAATCGCATCCTATAAGTATCCGATACGTGCAATATATATATATTTTTTTTTGGAGAATTCGTGCATGATAGTATATCTCATCAACCTTAATTAAATAGACTCTAAATCATGAACACAGAAATCATCAACCTTAAAGGCCACCCTTTATTCAACACAAAAATATACAGAGTCTATAACAAACAGATGAAGTAAAATAAAATTATGTTCGCATGGGCAGCTCAGTTGGTTCCTGAGTGGCAGATTTGCTGCAATAAAATTATTTACTCAATGATGCTCTTGCATTTATTTAAGTTACAAAGTTAAATCATATAGATAATATAAAAGGTAACATAACTATACATAGCACAGGGGCAAAGATCATGGATATAGATTCAACCATTTAGTAAATACTAAAAGTGTTTGAATAAATATATAAGAAAAGAGTTTCTCACTAGGTGAAGAACTCCTCAATATATATAATAACTTAGCTATCTAAATCTCCAAATTCATTATGGTGTCTTGGTGATTAATTGAGACTCAATCTTGTATTCATTCATAAAGAAATAAAATACACGAACAAGCTTGTGAAATACTTGACATATATCCATCGGTGTAAAGAAAATTATCGAAAAATATTTATATATGTGAGATACTTTAATAGTTTAGACGTACATAGTGTTGGCATCTTTATCAAATCAATAAAGATATAAATATAACTAAATCTTAATATTTTAGAGCTCAAGAAATCTATGCTTTTAAATCATGTCGTTTGAACATAAGTCTTGAGACTCAGTGGGCAAACATCGCATAGTTCCTAAAACAATCAATTCCTAATGAGGAAAAAAAAAACAATTCTAGAGTTTGTCGTTTTACCCATGCACAAATTGTTGATTTTATTCAACCGAAAATTCCTTTGTAAATGTGTTTTGGTGTTTACTAAATTAGTTTAGTTTTAATTATTTACTTACAAGTAAATAAAGCTTCATCGAGCAGAGTACATATATGTAACAATTAAAATTCAAAATTTAAGAATGGAAAATGAATGTTTAAAATATAGGATCTTTTTGTGGAATCTTGTGTGGCAATAATTAGGCAATTGTATGAAAAAGCATGGTGGAGAAATGGTTGTTTATGTCCGACAATCAAGCTAAGCTTTCACATTAAACAAATCATATTAATTAATTAATTAATTAATATATTAGGGGAGGAGGATTAGCTCCCCAAACAGCCTGGCACCAAAGATAAATACACTTTCTTAGAATCAAAGTTTGCTAGAACATGGCTCATACCACTTCCATGCACAGCTTGTTATTCCAATATCCAATTATTATAAATACTTATATTTTAATTTACATTAATATGCGTGAGCGAGTTTCTTTTCTTTCTTTTTCTCCTTCACTCAAAAGTTGAAGATATTTTTTCAACGGTGGGTTTTTAAGATCACCACACAATTAAAAGAAGAAGAAAAAACATTGAAAGTGGTAATATTAAGAGGTATGGCGTAAAAAAGTCATCCAGATATATTAGAAATTTCCCTTTCAGAAATTAATTTTGAAATTCAGCAGCAGTATATATAGAAATTTAAATATAGACCAACTCACTCGATCGTCTAGTGTTATTTGTGTTTCAGGAGATAGTAAACTATTTCTAGTAACTTATATATGATGGGCTCCAGTTTAATTAGCATTATCTATTTTTAATTGTTCGGTTGTGTTTCTTTATAAATATTGGTTTTTTGTTTGTTTGTCTCGATTTATATAGTAAAAGTAAATTGTAGATCATTTTGTTATTCAATTAACTAGTATTTTCCCCATGCGATGCACGACGATATTTTAAATTTAACTATATATAAAATAAATATTAAATCTATTATAAAGACAAACTTAAATTACAATGAGAAATATTTTTTGATAAATAATTACTTTTACAAATTTGTTGTTCCTTAATTGAAAGGAAGAATCATATGAACATGTGTGGATTGATCTAAATGTGAATTGATTAATGTCTAATGCCAAATGTTAAAGGTTTGTGTCACCGCGTGTCATGCGGTTTTTAAAAATTATTTGTTAATTAATGAATAAAATCAGTTGCAAAATATTATAATTATTTATAATCACATTTTAAGTATGTTTGTATATTTCATGTTTTATAGCGCTATAAATTTTAATCCTTAACTAATGAGGAAAGTGAGTTACAGATTAAAAGCAAATTACGACGTTATTAATCTTGAATTCTATTTACACGCCTAAAATAATCAAATAATAGTGAAATGATAATAATACTCATATATATTTAATATCAAGGATTATATATTAGTATATTACATACTATGAGTTGAAAATGGACTATTTTTCTTTCCAACCCATGATTCTAAAAATATGAAAATAATTATCAATTTTAATTAAATTAGATTATACACATAATAAGCTATTAATATTTTTTAATGTAAGCGTATATATTGAAGTGTATTAGTATGTACCTATATATATATAT
>JAYJMF010359418.1:0-10168 GCA_036873715.1 Salvia sclarea | reverse complement strand
CACTCATCAACTCCACTTTCTTAATCTCTGTGCCCAAAGAAAGGGGACAAGAAGAATGGGACAGAGGGAGTATTAATTAATCTTTGCTCTAACGGCCTAAGCATTTTTACTTGAGGTGATTCAAATTTTACTGAACGTGGCCAAAACAAATCTTGTTCAGATCTCATTGCCTCCGCCCTCAAAAAGAAAAAGAAAATAGTTCTGCATGTTCTGGACTTCTAACAAAAACTAATTTGTCTGCTGCCCCAAAGAAGTTTTTAGATAAGATGGTTCTTCAACAGCAAGTATAATTCAAAGAGACTTGATATCTCAGCTCCAATAATAATGACTGTTCACCGGATCTCTTGCTCAACATTGCATGATAATGGCCTGAAAAAAAGTTGGAAGAAGTAATGGAAAAGATATTATATCTGACAAGGTTATGCCATGCAACTTCTGGTTTCTTTCAGGTGTTTTGATATATTCACTCCTGAAGAACAAAAGGTCCTGAGGAAATATAGGGAGGAAAATTTTGCACCAAAGAAACTTGTGTACAGTGAGAGAAGGGCAATTGGAAAATGTCCTCTAACTCCAGAAGAGGTAAAGCTTATTTAAATTATAAAAATTTGTGTACTGCTAATGTACCTACTGGTTTTTTAAGTTTCAATTTGTCATTCCAATCCACTACGTGTTGATTAGAAGAATTATATTATCATAAAAGAAGTGGAATGCTTATGTGTTATCAGAATAAATGTGGCAGGAAAAATGCCACATTCAAATTTTAATTTTCTTTTTCGCTGGTTTTGTGGTTGGTTGCTTCCTAACTAGTATTTCCTAGTTAGCATTGTAGCTACCTCCATGTTATGAATGCTGTGTGGAAGTAATGCAATCCTCTTCAACGTAGGCATGCAAAAACTTTTTTTGAGTAGTTTAAAAAATTGGAATATTTCCTATCTAAGAAAAGCAATTCTTTTTCCTCGATATTAATATTGAAACTTTTGTGCATAATATTGTCTAAATTCTACTGCTTTTCTATCCATGATGATAGCTGTACATTAGACTATTTATTCTCTTTTTTGCTTTTTCATCTTACAATGGCTGTGAAGACAGTTTCTAGTAAGATAACTTGTCTGTCATTAATTAATTCTCTTGATGTGCCATCAACTGCAGTACTACTAATGAGACTGATAAATATCTCTTTTTCAAAGAAGGCTCAAAGTAACAAATTTGAGACTCATCACCAAGTTGCATAATATGGCATTGAGACTAGTTACTAGGATGTTTTCTAGTACACAACTCATGAATGCATAGAATGGAGAGTTCTCATCATATCGGACATGGACTGGGCGCCAACCAGTGAAATATTCTTAAGTTGTTTATATGCTTATATGTGCATCTGGCATAATTCATTATCATCATTGATTTAAGTCCGTGATCACCGTAGCCATAATACATGAAAACAACACTTACTATGCTAATCAACATTAGGTGGTAGGCAGAATTATCAATTCATTGAAATGATACTTCAATGACCTGCAGGTTGGTCTGATCTTGCGATCTATGGGGTTTGACAACTCAACCAGAATTTACCTTGCAGCCGGCGAACTTTTTGGAGGTGAACGGTTTATGAAGCCTTTTCGGTCTTTGTTCCCTCGCCTTGAGAACCACATTACTTTAGACACCAGTGGTGAACTGGGGAAGCACAGTAGTGGTTTGGTGGGCTCTGCTGTCGATTATATGGTCTGTCTGCTCTCAGACATATTCATGCCAACATATGATGGGCCAAGCAACTTCGCAAATAATCTTCTAGGCCACCGCCTTTACTATGGTTTCCGTACAAACATAATACCTGATAGAAAAGCTCTTGCTCCTATCTTCGTTGATCGGGAGAGGGGACATACAGCTGGTTTTGAAGAATCGGTTAAGCGGGTGATGCAGAACACGAACTTTGGTGGGCCTCACAAGAGGGTCTCGCCTGAGTCATTTTACACGAATTCGTGGCCGGAGTGCTTTTGTCAGATGTCAGCAGCCAATCCGGCCGACAGATGTCCACCAGATAATGTCCTGGATATCTTGGACACTCAGTTGACTACAGGAGGAACTGATGATGCAGATTCTGTCACTTCAAATTCAACATCTGTGATAGAAAAGTAGGATTACGCACAAGCACTAGTATCCATACCACAGCTACATCATGCCACCGAATTGCAGCCACTGGTGGTAGTGGTACTTATTCTAATTTGGCTCTTCAGGTACTTCTTTTGCTAGTTCTTATTTATAGAATTTAATAGTATGATGTAGTATATGTATGTCATCCTCTATTAGTGGATTGCTCCCATTAGATAATTCTCGTCAAAGGAAAAATCTTGTTGAATGTTTATAGAATGTTTGACATTCTTTATACCGTTGCAGTCTCTTACTTGGCTTGCAACTGCCTGACTTGAAGAAATTTAGAAAACTATCTTGGAAAGTTCTACATAGACACAGCCGGTGGGTGAAGTAGAGGATCCAAGTGGTATATTTGGATGTAAGTTTTTTTTTTTTTTTTTGGCTGAATCTGGAAATGTGTCTGTAGGGCTGATTTTTTCATAGCAAAAGTACTATGCTTGTAAATTTAATGAAATGGAACCCAAAACGCAAAACACTCTCTCTCTCTCTCTCTGTGGTTTGCTCGAGAGAAACATTGGTCAAGTAAAAGAAGCTGACCTTCCTTGAAATATCATAATACTGTCTTGTTTTGCTCTCTTCTGGGTTGATTAGTTTTTTTTCAAAGGTTGCGTTCTCTTTGATGGAAAATTATCACGTGAAAAGAGGGAAAAGAGAACATTCGCCCTTTAAATTTTCTCTTTTTTTCCATCTCCTTGTCTAAAAAAGAGAATTTTACTCTTTCTTCCTCCTTTTCACTCCAATGGAAGGAAATAAGGAGATGGAAAAAAAGAGAAAATTTAAAGGGCGAATATTCTCTTTTCCCTCATTTTCCCATGATAATTTATCCATCAAAGAGAACGGAGCCAAAGAAAATGAAATTATCAACCAACTAACATTCAATCTAATATCGTCAAGCTTCACTATAGGGTGATAATGGTTTAGAAAGGACAGAACATGAACTCGATTATCATCCTAGTCTGTTCTAACTTTAGCACGCATGACCAAATTGTAAGCAAAAAATGATTGAATCTTTAACACGATGCAAAGCGCCTTCCCCAGCCTGGGAGTGATTGCTTTTGGGGATACCTTCAATAAATAAAAACAATACAGACCGGTGACCGGTCTATCTACCGTATGGATTAAAAATTCGGTTTCTGTGGCAACGTGATAACATAGCAAGATAAAGATCGAAAACACGTTTGTATATGTTCAACTTTTCCTCTCTAAAATTTTCTGGTAGAATTACAGAAATTCAGAAGTCTGAAGTTAAAGCAGGATTCCTAGAAATCACATTTACATCCGGCAGTTTTACAAGAAATGGGGGATCGAAAGGCATAAAGAAGCATCAAAGAACCCGCAACTTATTGGCAACATAGAGGAGGTGGCTGATGTTTGAAGATGGATAATTCTGCAGCAGCTTTAGATTCGAAGTGAAGTCACCAGCAAGTAGACGTTTCCGCACAATAATCAGCATTGCACAACAAACTCGCAGCAGCGTTTCCTGCCCATTCATTCATGTCTTGCTTGTCAATTGAATTCAATCACTCACTAAGAATTTAAGGAAATAATTGATGCTAAAAGCATGAATATTGCAAATTTCACATTAATGTATTGGAAGTTCAAAAACAGATTTGAGGACAAAAACACTACTTGGTCAAAACAACTTGTTGAAGAACAAACCAGTTAGGAGAAAACGGAATGTTATAGAAAATTTTACAAGTTTCTGGACTTCCAGCACATTTAAAAGATGAGAATCATATTTGTGTCTCCAATTTCTTATGCACACTACTTTTTCCTGAGGCACGACATATATTCTAGTTTAATAATATGCAAGACACAAAGATGATCGATACTGAGCAATAGATTGGCTTACTTGAGGACCATCAGGGTCACTTAGTAGCGTGTCCCAGATTAAGAGACTGTCTGCAAAAGTAAATTCTTGAGTCAAAAGGAGTGTAATCCACCTGAATGCATAAAACTGTGGGTTAACCTGCACCACAACCGCACAAGGACAAGAACAAAGTCAGAATCCAGATTAAATAACAAATAAATCAATCAATCAAAAGGCTTTAAAAAGCAAGCAGGCAGTTTTTGTGATTTCTTCATAAATATATTCAATTGGCTGATACTCATAAATACTCAACTATAGTTGCTTGATGCATAAATTGCATCATATCCCAGGCCTGGGACTCTAAAGTATACAAATTGAGCAGCAAATTTTAATAATCCATATTAAGTATGCTTTAAGCCTTTTAACATATATGGTATTTGCATTTTAATCTAGAAAACCTTAATAAAAAGAGGATATAACTTAAAAATTATACCCAAGCGGCAAGCACAGAATCTTACTTTGGATGTGAACTCAAGATGACGCCAGAGCTCCTCATCATGTTCCTTCAGAAGTTGAGATAACCTTGTAATGGTGGCACGAATACCCACAACACTGTTATCAAGTTGCTGAACAAAATTGTCCCGGAACCCACTCAATAACTCAACAAAGCAGAAGAAAGTGTCTGCTTCAGCTGAAGCCTGCATACTTGCCAAAAGAAAGTGGCAACTGAAATAAAACCTAACAAGAAAATGCAAAACTAAAAGCAGCCATAGCTGCACAAGGAATGAAATTACGAGAAAGAAATCACATGACAAAATTGTTTTCTTCCTACTTGAACCAACAACCTTTTGAGAGTCGCAAACATACATATGTACAGCACATGTCTATAATGGTTTGCTTTACTGTTTGGCAGTAATTTTGAGTTCCTGCTATCAATTAAGCATGTCATATTGGTAATAAGTTGAGAGAAACCTATAATTTGAAAATTCATGTTAAAAAAGTCAATGACCACAACTGGCAATGCAATGTTAAAGAACCCTAATTATGTTAGGACTCTTGTTGGACAGGCTAGCCTAGTTAAAGGATAGTTTTTGCATTAATTTAACATGAATAATATCATAAGAGCCCCTGTTATGTTAAGGCTCTTGTTGGACTGGCTAGCTTATTTAAAAGAGAGGTTTTGCAATCCTTCACCACGAATGATACCACATAAGTTCTCAAGAGTGGAGTTGTCACGCACTCTAAATAGTTAGTTCATAGTGGGACATTGGGTGGTTAAGCTAAGTACTTTTAAGCTAAGTACTTTTACAGAGTCTCAGATACTCAACCCTGAAACTAAAAGAAAAGCAGAGAAGACAAAGTCATAATATGCTCACATAAATGAAGAAAACAGGGTTCCATAAATTGATAGAAGGATGGAATACTGTTAACGTCATGTTAAACAGTAGAAAATTTGTACCAATGTGATTTAAAAGTATATAAAGATTATATTTCAGATCAGAGAATGATTTAAGAAGCTTATAATTCACTTGTGTAAATAATCAGCCAATCTGTAAAGGGAAAAGGTTACTCTAGTTCATCGTAAGCTTGTAACCAAAAATATAAGGCATCATTGAGAAAGAAACGTACCGCATTCTCCTCATTAGGATCACTTTTGAAGATATAATATAATGGTGCCAAGATTTCATTCATTCCTTGCACATATCTTATTCCCGGATTTAGTTTAGCAAAAACTATCAAGATGCTCCGTAAAGCCTCCTGAAAAGAAAGATATGCATAGGGAAAGAAAAATAAATATCTCTATTGCTACCAGCTATAGGGAAAATAAATAAGAAATGATTCTAGGTTCACTTGGTTGGATTTAGCAAAAGTTGAGTCGCCTGAGAAGAAGTGTATGTCTGGATGAGTCCGCATAACATCCCGGTTGATCTGTTCCACGACCTCTGTCTCCTACAAGTAATACATGACATAGTAACGAAGAATTAAAGCTTAGATTGACACTGACTATCCAGGATGTTCTATTAGACAACTTGAGACTAATAATTTCCATATTCTAATATAGATGTGCATACTAAAGGGTGGCATCAGAACTGTGACATAACATCCATTTATGAAAAGATGCCATATAATTCTACCTGGAAGAACTGATTCCATATGCTAGTCTTCCCAAGACTTAAGGGATGCTCTCCATGACTAATCTGTGATCTTGAGAGCAATCGTGGACTGCCTGTATCCAGTTGGTGGTTCTCGGGACTTGACTCTTCCAGCCTCCTTGCAATCTCTGACTGACTAGCCATGGAAACAGTTGAGAAGATGTCGAAAGATTGAAGATGGTAAAAAGCCCACAGATTATTCATTCATTTCAGGCAACAACATAATCCATATTAAAAATCCCTATGCATCTTAATGATCTGGTGTGTCATTTGCAAAAACAAATAAATCACAAATCAATTAAACAAATGAGTAAGAAATGAGCATCAGAAGCTGAGCAATAAAATATGGGTTCTAATATAGAGAGGTAAAAGTATTCAGTACGAAATTATCAGCACAGCTGCACAGGGAGAAAAGGATGAGCAGTTCATAAATTTCAGGACGGAAAATATGCAATAAAAATCTGTAGAGGTTCTCAGCTAGTGACATTTTTTCTATGAAAGTGAAGGATCAACTCCATTTCTCTTTAAGAGCAACTTCACCTGAGCATTTACCAGTTCATGCTTTTATTTTGTTCTCTTTTCACAAAATTTGTCTAGTTATGCATAATAAGGCCCAGCAAGCCAAATATGCAGCAACGTCCAAATCACAAAAACGAATAACATGGCATGAATTCATTAAAAAAATTCCACACAAATCACCACAAAGCCAAATTAATGAATTTTCAGATTCTTGAATTTATGCTATTTATTTACCTGACTTCAATATTATATAAGTTTATGCTTTTCCGGGTGCAAAATGTATATCCCAGATGGAGGCAATATGAAATATTTACAAATTGTACGTTAAGTAATATTTGAAGACTTACAGGATTCACCAGTAGCTCCTCTTTAAATTGCTTATACTGAGATCGTTTTTTGGCCAATTCTGAAGGCCAAAGAGCGCGATCAGCTGGAAGATACCCCAATAGTACCTGCAAAGAATCCACATTCCTTGTTAGCATTCCCGTAGTCTACATAAAATGAGGGGCACTGCTTCCATTCACTTATTCGACTTTCTAGGACTGTCTCTGATTTGGATTTGGGAACTGCTTCTAATTGCTTTAATACTACTCCCTCCGTCCCATTACAAGCGTCTAAGTAATTAAGGGGCACGGAGATTAAGGAATGAGTATTTAGGGAGTGTTTGGGTTAGATAAAGTATGAGAAAGAATACTTTAAATGATAAAGTATGAAAGAGAAAAGTAAAAATATAATTAAATAAGTAATAAAGTAAGAGAGAAAAGATTAAATGATAAAGTAGGAAAGAGAAAAGTGGTAATCATTTCCTTTTAAGGAAAGTAGACACTTGTAATGGGACACACAAAATGGAATACTTAGACGCTTGTAATGGGACGGAGGGAGTACTATTCAAGTGAAGTTTGCCAATCTCAGACCATCAAAAGTCCCTAGGTTGCAGGAAACTCATTTCGTCGTGTTTACTTGGAAATTTGACAGTTTAATACACTATGAATGAGATGAAACTTATACTTTAGATGATGAAGGTTCAAGCTATAGGTTCATGTCCAGTTCAAATCATTGCTTTGGTCGGATAGTTCATTTCTAAGAGAACCAGCCCAAATTTTTAAAATATATAGTATTACAATTTATTCATGAAAAATATGACTATGTGACATTTTAGCCAATGGAATATGCAATATAATGTTCAGATTCTTCAGGTCTATAATGCAAAGAAAGAAAGAAAAAGTATAATTGTAAACATAAGTTATCGGGATATAATAATCCTAGGGTTTATGGCATGACACATTTTATCTCTAACACTTATCCTGTCCAAGTAAATGACTCTTTCTGTTTATTACCATTGAGAAATTTTAACATCAAAAGAGAAACCATAACTAACTAATACAATGGGGCGATGACACTGAACAAGTGCTCTACTGCTGGTACTAGGGTAAACCATGGCTCATGAAACTAGCCAAGTTATTAGGCAAAGTGATCCCTGCATTTAGAGTATCCACCCAATGGGATTTCCATTATAGGTGAGCTTTAAGGATATCCAGTCAATGGAACGAATCAATTTACTCATGGCAATTTAATTCTTCTGAGAAACATGGGGGAATAAACGAACATGTTACCATGATGTAAAACTATTAGAACAACTGCTTTAGTAATTGACTGAGCTTCCAAAGCTTTATATACTTATGCAGGATAAGCTTTCTAGTATGGTAGTATCACATGCAGTAAATATCTCACCAAGAGAAGACAACATAAAGACCATTATGCTTTCTAAAATTCTTACATTCATCCATCCATAAATTCTATGCAATACGAATGCAAGGAAAATATTTCAAATTTGTTCAAGTAAGCCTAAAATGGATTTCCCCATAAAAGATAAATCCTTCCTAGCATGTTACTCAATGTGAGAATTAAAAACTTAATATATTCCAGGAGCACAAGCATCAGACTCACAATTTGCTCTGGAACTGAGCAATGGTTCTATACTCAGTGGGGACTGGTGATATCAAATGTGAGCATAAAAATGAGACTTATCATTTAATGATGGAATCATCTGTAACTCAGCTGCACTAACCAAACATATTATCAAACCACAACCCATACCTTCCACACCGTTGCACGAATACCAGCTCCATCAGGTAGGCCCTGCAAGGCTAGTCTCCGCATTTCTCCTACATTTATAACCTTCCTTGACAACTACACAACCAATTAAACATGCGTGAATAAACACCATTATCTGAAATACCATCCACAATGATAACAAAATCGAAGCATCAGTCCATTAATTCATAAAATTGCCTAAACTTTTTTCTCTGCTACTTATCTCAATCAAATCGTGATACAAAGAAAAGATCGTCGGCACAGCGACTAAAAACACTAGACATGCAAAGAATGAAAGTCAGCTGTGCAAATTGTTATAACAGTATGCCGATTTAATTTCCCTCCCAAAAAATCCTTTTCATGCCTAATTTAACTAGAACTTTACCAATAGAAAAAAATAAAAAAATCCAGTAACCTCAGTCAAAATCTGATTCTGGCGAGTAACATCCTTGGCAGCAGGAGACGCAGCTGCAGGCGTGGAATAATCCGATGAGCGGCCGTCTTCCTCCTCATCACTGCAACACGCATTGGCATTATTCTCAGAAGCACTAATCAACGGATCCCTACTTTCTCGTTTGGCGTCGTGAGCGTCAGGAGAGGACACCTGCGGCTGTGGCGATCTCTCGGCGGCGGGCGGTGGAACCGGAGACGGTGGGTCGGCGGGGGCGGCGTCATGCGGCGAGGGAGCCGACCAGAGAGAGCTATTGAGCCAATCGGGGATGCGTTTATTCATCATAGTCCGTGCAGCGAGATCGGATTGGAACTGAATTGGATCGAATAAATGGAATTGGAATTGGAATTGGAATTGGAATTGGAGCGAGTGAGAAATGATTTATGAGAGTGGAATTTGGATGATTTGGAGTCAGGTAAATGTCATTGAGGGAAACTGTTGCTCGCCCGCCTAGTGGAACCCAAGCTCAACTCACCACACTTTAGCAAAGCTAAACCTCAATCACGATGTTATAATTAGTCTTCATATATTTGATCATCATATTTATACTGTGTAAGATGTTACTATATATTATTTACTATGTACGTATATTATGATAAGAAATATAATTTTGATAATTTAATTTATTATTTTACTACACGAGATTGAAATTATAATAGTCTAATATAAAAATTTGCAATATTAAAGTAGTATATATAATCTGAAAAATTTATGTACATTTGTTTTATAAAGGCATGTTAGAGGTGTATATACTCACCCATAGTAAGCGAGTCATGGGTCGTGGGCGTATTTATGAGGTAGTTGCATTGGCTGAAAGAGGTGTATGGGGTTGGAGCTCAGTACAATCAATCATATTTTTCAATTATATAATCTTACCTTTTCAATTATACTAGTATTTGCCCTCCGTGCGATGCATGATTATAGTTTTATATTAATATATAATATATAGTAATAAATTAGTAGTAATAGTATTTAAGAATAGCTAGAGTAGAT
>JAYJMF010359377.1:0-10172 GCA_036873715.1 Salvia sclarea | reverse complement strand
CCGGGCACCACCCCCCACCCCACCCCCTTCAAAACCCCCCAAATATAATATTCAAATAATTATTCTGCACTCTCCTTTTTCTATTTTGATCTTCTGACCATCTGACTCCGCCTCTAATGCTCATGCCTCATCATAGGCCAATGTACTGTTTGCCAAATTTTGGGCTGTTTATTTTCTTCTAAATTTTTTTTACATGTTTTAAGTTGAGTGTTTAACCTGCAAATAGGATTTAGGGATAGGAGTTCAAATTTTTAGGGACAATTATTCACTTATTTCGTGTGTGTTAGTAAATTATCGTACTATACCACACTCTTCGTCTTCCCTTTTCCAAGAAAAAATATTACGAGTACTTGAAGATTAAATCTTTGTCTCTAAATAAGTATTCTATTCGGAAATTATATTATAAAATAATAAAAAACTTATTTGGAGACTAATGAAATATTTTCAACTCATGTCTTACTTTTGAAGAGTTTTTTTCATCGTGAGACCTTTCATATGATGTTTCTATTCTGGACGAATATCATCTTCCACATTCTAAAGAGGTTGCAATCCATTATCCTTTATTTAGACACTGGTTAATTCATAAATTTTTAATATAGATAATAAATTAATTCCGAATGAGAGATTTGATTGCGATAAACTTTTTGTATGTCGTGTCCACCTTTCCGACAACAGTATGAATGCCTTAATTAGGATAAATTATGTGGTTTGGGCAAATCAGCTCACTGCCAACAATCCTCCACCAACCTTAATCACATTACCTTTTTCAGTTTATCCATTTTCTAGAGGGCCCCTTTCTAAGATCTTGCTTCTTCTTTTTTCCTTTTCTTTTCTTTTTTCTAATTACCCTGTCCCATTTCAGCTTGAACTTCAGTTTTCTGGGGAAAAAATGAATTTAATTTATTGGACCTAATTAAGAATGTTAGGTTTCTAATAAGGGATTGTCCATATGAATGGGAAAAAATGACTAATTTGTCCTTGGTATGATATCTAAGGGGACCAATCCTCAGCACCCTTGAATGTTTGAATGTGGAAATTAATTATGTTAGGACTTAGGACCACAACTAGGGTTCTTAATAATAGATCGAACTCCATATTTCATCATTGTATAAATGGACTATTCTTCATTACCATGGTACTTTATGTACTTCCATCTCTTCCAACTCCATGAAACGAGTGATGGTAATATTTGAAGTTTACTGCCCCTTTTTCTACTGTTTTATTGATTTTTTTGGTAATATTGGCACCACATTTTAAGTTAAACCTGAGATACCAAGGCAGGTCCAACTGAAAAAACAGACCAGAAAAAATATGAATTTATTCTAAGAGCATGAGGCAAGGTTGGTGAGCCAAATCTGGTCAGATGCAACTACGTTGTTGTTGTCCTCATTCCTGTGCCATGTCCACAAAGCATGACTTGCATTCACTACAGAAAGTCGTCCATGTCCAAAACTTGCTTCTCTAAATGCAGATATTTTAGGCTGTGGTTCCTTGAACCTGTTATTCATACAAATAATTAAATACTTCCTAGCTAGTTAATTAATCTTCTCTTAAAGTTGTAAGCAAAGGATTCCTAAAGAAATTGATAGTAAATTAAGCACGTACCTCTTAGCAAGTCCTTCGCGATTGCCTCCATCGCCTATGGTTATGTGTATCGGACCACATTCATTTGCTTCATCCTTGTAAACTCGAACCTGTATATTTGCATATATCATCCTTTAAATACAATTAATTAAGGAATGTGGGTCCTCGCATAAGTTTTTGTGTCTGATAATAAATGGTGCTGTATATATCTCAAATGGGCCTTCTTGCTTCTTTCAAAATAAATTTCCCATTGGGCCACGACATGCCCAATTAATTTAAAACAGAATCGAGCTATATTTAACAAGTCTAATCTTAATTTCTGAATTTCTAATCTTTAGATAAAATGGAAGGAAAACTTACAAAGCGCTCATAGGCATGAACATGGCCTGCAAAAACAGCATCAACACGAGCACGAAACAGCAACTCCTCCATGGCCTCCTTCATCCCCTTACACTCATACTCCCCCTGATGCGCTTCATTAGTGTTGTACCACGGCGCATGTACAACACCGACCACCCACGGCGTCCTCTTCCGATCCACCTTCCCCAAATCCGCCTCCAGCCACCGGTACTGCTCCGAATCGGATTCAAAATCCGCATAAGATCCGAGCATCACCACATGAACACCGCCGGCTTCAAAAGAGTAGTACAAATTGGAAGTGGATCCACTCGCCTCAAAAGGCATCACCCACCTCGCATTGTACGCCGTGAATTTCTCGCCATGGATGACAGGAATTTTCTCGATCTCGTGGTTGCCTTGCGTCACCATCCACGGCCGCTGGCAGGCCAGCGGCTGCACCAATTGGCCGAAACTGTCCCAGTAATTTTGGATGGTATCAGCATAGGATAAATCTCCGGGCAATATCAGCACGTCGTAGTTCGATTTGGCGATGCTCTGGAGCGTCGATCGCGTCCAATCGGTTTGCCCTAGGTCGCCGATGACTGCGAATTGGATCGGGAAATGTGATGGCGGGGTTTTGAATTGGAAGGGAGGAGAAGAAGGGGAGCCGCAGCGGTAGTAGTAGAGTGTGTCGGGGTGCAGTGGGCCGATTACGACGTCGTGTATTTCGCCGGAGCGGTACATTAAGTAGCTGTACATTTCTGTGGTTCCGTTTGTGGAGGAGGCGTTGGCTTCGGGAGTTGTACCGTAGTGTACAACTGCTGGAGTCGGATCTGATGTGATCCATGATATTTTCATGTGGTCCGCACCGCTCAAAGATATGTGCACCTGAATCAGTAAATAGAAAATATACCAATTATAATATTAAATTGTATAAAAAAATTTAGAGATTTATTATAATATGATGTCGGTAGTAGCTCAGCAATTTACTACTACTAATTTGGAAGGTGGTGTGAATTTGGTTTGTTTGGTGCATCCTTCCTAGTAGGTCACTACCTTTGAATATTATTAATGTAACATGCAATAAGACAAGACTTACACAGAGAGGAGACATAGACATCTCAATATTTTCAACACTCCAATATTTAATTTACTAGTAAGAAGTTTGTCCTACTATTGGTTAAACTACTTGCCTGATCATTCTCCATTTTCTTGTAAATCTCACCACCTTCCCTATATTTCTCTAAATAGCATTTTTTTCAGTTCACGAAAATAACGTTAAAGAAAAAAAGAAGAAACTTAGCAGTCATAAAATTAATCAAACAGCATATTATGAAATGCAGTTTCGAGTCACATGAGAGAGAGAGAGAGAGAGAGAACCTGTTGGGGAGTGGTGGAATCAATGGCATTAAGTTCTTGTAAGAGCGAGCGAGAAAGGGATCCCCGCGGCGGCGGGCGGCGGTATTCGGCGGCGGAAACAATGGCAACGGCGAAGGCCAGTGAGAGTATCAAATAAATTGGGGCCATAATAATAAAAGAAATGAAAATAGATTCTTAACGGTTGAAGAAATGAAAGAAGGTTTTTGTAATTTGATATCTGAAACAAAATGGTGATAACGCGAGACGCATGAGTTTCGGGGCGGTTTAATCAATGTAGCGTTTATCGGGTGGCGACTGCCCTTGTCACGGCTCTGCATATAATTACGTTCACGTCCCTCGTCTTGCCATTTATATATTCATTCTTTTACTTCAAATTTGGACTTTTGGGACTTCATTATATTTCTTCCAAATATACAGGAATATACCATAATTATTATGCTCCATCAATTTATTGTAGCAAATCGAGTATAGAGAGAGGAAAACATTTATTTATGTTTTAAAATTTCGGTAAGATTTGTATATTTCTTACGTCACGTCATAGACGTGCAATGGTGCAAACATCCTGTAGGTGAAATTTGAAGAATCTAAACTTCTTGCAAATTTTGGAAAGTGTTCACAAGTCAGAATTTGATTAATGCAGCAATTCTTTCCAAATTAGTTCATCACTAGGCTTATTCGTTATCAAATGTACAGAACTTCCCTGATAAATAAATAATTTAAAGAAATTAAGAATTGATGTATCAGTTTTGGTAGTCATGTACTCCGAATTTCACGATATAATTCAAGGATAGTTAATAAAAAAACTCGCCAAAATTGGAATATAAGTTGCTATGTGTTTTGAAAAGGAGGGGATATATCATCTAAGAATTGATGTATTTCCTTAAAAATAAAGAAATTTATAGTAGTACACAAATAAGGACATAAATTTAAATTTTGTCATTTTTTCTTAATTGGGGAGAGGTTTGAATCTTGGACATCCTTACAAAGAGGACGTGACACCATTCGATTGTCACCAAAAGGGGAAAAAAATCAAATTTATAATTTTTATTGGAATTTAAATTTATATTAGGAATATAAAAATGTTTCATTAATTAACTAATCTAACCAACTGTAAACATCAGATTGGGTTCGGCCACGTTTCAAACACAACTTATATGGGCCTCATAAAATATACTCAAGTCAGCCCAATACAAAATCCATTTCCAAAGCTTCTTCATACAAGTTTATTTCAGATGATGGTCCAAAACTGAACAAAGTTAAACAAGCTTAGCTAAACATCATTAATTTTATTCCAAATTAAATTAAATGGTGATGAATTTGAAGTTGACAAGCCCATGAAATCAGAGTTTTTTGGCACATGCTGGAATAGAATGCAGGCTTCTTATCCAGACCGTGTCAGCTGCAACATTCAAATCATCATCGTTTCTGTGCCAACTCCAAACAGCATGACTCGCATTCACCACACTCAATTGCCCGTGCCCATAACTCGCCTGCCGGAAGGCAGATATCTTCGGCTGCGGATCCAAAAACCTATAATCCACAATTTCAAAATTAATTCACCACCTAATTATTAATTAATTAATTAATTAATCACCATGAAGCAAGGCCTTCATGATTGCCACCAGTCCCTATTGTTATGTGCATAGCCCCACATTCATTAGCCTTGTCCTTATGCACGCGCATCTAATTTATCAACAATTTTACGTGCACGCATTAGAATAAAAAATGGAATGAATTTTGGAATGGAATAAACAATTGCTTACGAAGCGCTCGTAGGCGTGGACGTGGCCAGCGAAGACAACATCGACGCGGGCCCCGAAGAGCAAGTCCTCCATAGCCGTCATCATCGCGACCGACTCGTACTCCTGCTGGTGGTCGCCGTTGGAGTTGTACCACGGCGCGTGGACAGCGGCGACGACCCACGGCGTTCTCCTCCGGTCGATCTTCGCCAGATTCGACTGCAGCCAGCGGTGCTGCTCGGAGCCGGGCTTGAAGTCGGTGTACGAGCCCAGCATGATGACGTGGACGCCGGCCACCTCGAAGGAGTAGAACAGGTTCGACGGCGATCCGCACTCCTCGTACGGCATCACCCACCTCGCATTGTACGAGGTAAACGGAGTCCGGTGGAGTATCTGATATTGATGTTATTTTTCTTTTTTTGTATGTTTTTCAACTCCTAAATCTCCAACTAACACACACACAATTTCTCCACTAATCAATTTCAATCATAATATGTGAGTACCTTGATCTTCTCAACATCATGGTTGCCATGTGTCACCATCCACGGTCGCTGGCTGGCGAGAGGCTGCACCAGGATCCCGAAGCGGTCCCACTTGGGCTGGTTCATGTCGGCGTAGGACAAGTCACCAGGCAGCACTAGAACGTCGTACTTGGATTGAGCAATGCGGTCGAGTGTCGAGCTCGTCCACTCTGATTGTCCGAAATCACCTGCAAAACATTTTGATGTGACCATATAACAAAATTACAAATATGCCATTGAAATTCGTCCGTACCTACAACGGCGAATTTGATGGGGAATTGTGATGGGGGAGTTTTGAAGGAGAATTCTCGGGAAGAGTTGGTAGAGCCGCAGCGGTAGTAATAGGTGGTGTTGGGGGCGAGGGGGCCGACCACGGCGTCGTGGATCTCGCCGGAGTCGTAGTCGAGAAAGCGGTACGTATTCTTGCTTGCTTTGGCGGTGTGGGTGTATTTTCCCGGTGAAGTGCCGTAGTATAGACTTGCTGAAGATGGAGATAAAGTAGTCCATGTTATTCTCATGTGATCTTTGCCACTCAAAGATATGCGCACCTGCATCAATTCAGTTTTTTCACTTCTATGTCAAATTATCATCATTTAGTTTTGGGATACCATAAACAATTAAATATAATGTCTCCAAAACAAAGTATAGAATTACTATAAGTTTTACATATACAACAAGTGAAGAAAATAAATACTCAATTAAAAACACTCGAAAGTGTAAACACCTAATTGTACGTACATTATTCCCTACACAACTATTAGTTCAATTGAGGTAATTAATATTCTATTAACTGATGAGATTCATTACATGTGTGTTTTGTGAACAACTGGTGATACAAACGAAAAATTTAAAAAAATAAATAATAAATAATAGGTGGCTTCGTGACGCGGCCTTTAAAATTTCTATTATTAATTTATAAAAATAAAATTAGGTGGCTTTTTTAATTTTTCATATATGTTTACTAAATAGATATAATCATATAACCTTAACACAATTCGTATACAGAAAACTCTATAAAAGAATGAGAACCAACCATGATTCCTCCAAAATAAACATGTAACTAATTAAGCCATGTTTTATATATCTACAAAATTGAAGGCATCTATATGAAGAAGTGAGTTATAATTACCTGCTGCGGACTTTCCATGAGCACCGGACTCTCATAAACAGAATGTGTGAAAACTTCATAAAATTTGAGGGCTGTTATTATCAGTGAAAAAAGAATTCGAATTGTTGGAGCCATTGCCTCAAGCAAAAAGGAGAGGAAAGATCTGTTTATTTTTCTCAACGGATTTTGCTTGTTATAAAAATATTTGACAAGGATATGCGCAGTGAAAAGTTCTTGCTTTCCAATGCTAATTTTTAAGAAAGTGCTTTCATTTTTCACTACTAATTAATACCTATTTTTTGTGCTCGGGTTTATTTTGCAGTTGAGTTTTGAAGGAAAATGAGTTTAAATTGGATTTGTAATCCGCTCCATATGGATGATATGAGTGTCTGATTTCATACCAACATCTTAATTTTAAGTTATATGGCCTGCTATAAATATTGCCTACATTAAACCTCTTTATGCGTTTGCATAAAAATTTAGTGATTCGCGCGCCCTTATCCATCATTTCCACTAAAGAAGACGAGTTCTAAAAGTATATTTTATATATCATAATTAATTATGTAATACCTCATTCGTTGACTAATATATACACCTTTTAGGTCAATATATATCTTCAGATTTTGCTTAATTCGGTTTCAAAAAGTATACATATTGATATAGTTAATGCTGTTTGCATAAAGTAATGACCTGTACCAATCGTTATCTTTTATACCATAATTTATTAAATTAATTAATGAGCGATATAATGTTTAGATAAATTCAAGAATTTGATAAATATCTCTTATGAAAAAATCAAAGTAAAATTAAATAAATGGCACCGGGGTACTTGGGAGCGTCAAGCAAGCTAGGCACTCTAGGATAAAACTTTAATTAGAAACTTAAATTAATTAATTTTGTAATAATAAAGAATACTAGTCTTCCTTGCCTGTATTATTATGAGTTTAGTGGTCCACTTCTAGCTGTTCTTCAACTTGGAATGATCTCATGCATATTCCATTTCACATAATTTTAAAGTTCAGAAAGTCGTCTTGGTTAGTTAAGAAATTAACCAAAGAGGGAATTTGATGAAGTCCATATATAGCTATCATAAATAATGGTAGTACGTATGACAGATGTGTGACTTTCAGTTTAATTGATTTTGATTTAGTTTTCGTTACACGATTTCAATTATATATTAACATCGATCTTATCATTAAACTTCCTACGGTACATATATATATGAAACAATTCTAGTTACTATAGATGATATAATTTTATTTACGCTCTATATTTAATTTCACAAGTTTGTGGCGAAAATGCTTGTGCGCATACTCAAACTATATAACATGCAACCAGCCCTAATGCAAACCAAATCTTCTATTGCATATATATATATATAAAATGATCCTGATTCCTACCACGCAAAAATTACTATATCGTCCCGGCGTCAATTGATATATGAGATGGAATTATTTTACACTTACATCAAAATTATTTTCACACCGATCTATTTTAAAGAAAAGGATAAATTCACAAGGAAGAAAGAAAAAATATTATTGGAGATGATATAATTACTGGATAACTCCAACATATGAAACATGCCAGTTAATCGCCGACCACGTTGGCTACAACGTGAAGCTGCTTCTTCCCAATTTAATTTTAATTTCTAATTCTTATTTTTTTGGAAAGAATTGGAGGTTGTCACGAAATGTCCGACTTATCGTTGGCGTGAAATAAAAATTCAAAGGGTTTATTTTGAGGGTTGATTGATCTTACTCTTACAGGTGTCACTCATGTGGTCCGATTATGGTACATTCCTCGAATATGCGGCGCTGATTCCTCTTCTCAACCAATTTTATATATGCTTCTCCTCCATCAAATTTGGATCCTAAATCGTGATACATACATACATCGCGTTACATGTGAATTTTCTTTTTAATGTTACTTTTTTATTATTATAAATGTGTGTGTTTTTTTTAATTTGATATATATAGCTGAAAATGTGCTGGCGTGAAAGTATTAGATTTGAATCACAAGCAAGTTATTAAGCTTATAAGCTCACACACTTTAATTAAACCCAGAATGTGTCATTTCAGTTCACAAACAAACCTTTTGAAGTTGTAAATTAATAATTTTGTTAATTTGCAAAAGATGTATCAACCTATAAGTAACATTTCATGCGAAAGTGTAGCATCATTTGGATTAACCAAAATTCTCACAACCAAGAAAGAATCGTGTATATTTTAATTGGACCGTAGATGCCCCATCACAGCATAATACCATATATATTCCTTTCGTTTTTGAATAATTTGAAAATAAAATGTCTCAAAAAAGAAAATTGTCAAATTTTCAATTTCATTAAACAACAGCAAATTTACACATTGTCTTGATATACAACGAGCATGGACGGTATTGTGAGATGGGGGAGTATATAACAACCATGACTGATCATGAAAATGTGGATTTGGTGTGTGTGTGTGTGTGTTGGCCTAGTGGTAGGAGGTTAATGCCCGTGGACAAAGGTCTCGGGTTCGAGACGCCCTCCGTTATGCGGCCATTTAAAAATTTCTGCATTTATTTATCCAAAAAAAAATGTGGAAGTTGTCGATTAATTATAAACATATTTAATTATATTAATTCCATCTCTTACAGAGGCTTTGAGCATTTATTGCTTACAAGTTACAGCCCACCATATATTAATTATCATTAATTCGATGTTTTTATCTATATTAAACTCAATTAATTACCCATTTCTAGCAGAGATTAAAGTGTGTGCATTTATTATGTGTCGAGTCCATGCTTTTGGAGCATCCTCTCAATTATTTTTGGCATAATAATCATGTGTATTATCCACAAAACGTTATCCATGTATGATGTATGTATACGTAGGTGGCTCGTGGCCAACGAGAACTTCACAATGGTTTCAAACGGTCAAACCGTCTGTCTTATTTCTCATAATACAATATTCTCTTCCTCCACGAAAAAAAGTAAAAAAAAAAAAAGTTATACTAGTAATATATAATCCAAAATCAAACATTTCTTTTTCTAATTTTCTGTGAGATTTTTCATCAATTCTAGATATTTATCACATCCAGCTAAAGTCCTCATCAAATTTGCAGATTCGGAAAGAATATACTGAACTAACATTTTGTTCTCTTTCGAAAGTATCAACACTCAAATTTGTACATCAATGAGTCATCAAAATCATTTGTAAATAAGATGTGATCGACATATATAATGACACTATTTACTAATGATTGTTACTCCAGAACGTCTCAGAATAACGTAATCTAATTTTGTAATAGTGAGTCAAAACTAATTGACAAGGACAAATGCAAAAAATACATGTCTTTTATGTGGTTATAATTATAACTATAAGCATATCCAAAAATTGCCCAACTTAGATTTCTTTACGCCATCTTAGTCCTCGTACTCTTACTTTTATAATATTACTAGTAAGTGGCCCGTCGAAATTCGACGGGAATTATTTGGTGTTATAATTAGTCTATAATACAATTA
>JAYJMF010359356.1:0-10174 GCA_036873715.1 Salvia sclarea | reverse complement strand
ATCTCTGAGGTGGCTGTCTCCAAGCTCAAACTTACCACCGAGCCCCATCCCAAGCCTTATCGCCTTTCATGGCCTAGTCAAGGCACGGATGTTATGGTCTCTAAGCGTGCTTTGGTCAACTTCTCCATTGGCCTTACGTATCAGGACGCCATATACTGTGATGTGGTCCCCATGGATGCGTATCACTTGCTGTTGGGGCATCCCTGGCCATATGATAACACTGTTCAGCATGACGGCCGCTGCAACACCTATTCTTTCATATTCCGTGGCAAGAAGATTGTGTTGATTCCTACCAAGCCTAAGCCATCATCGCCCACGGCTGCCCAACCGCCCCCGGCGACCTTTCTGTCCCGTGTTCCTTTTTAGCACGCCATGGATGAATCTGGCCTTGTCTTTGTGCTGCTAGCCCAGCCGTTAGGTGACGCTACCTCCCACACTCCACTGGTTGAGGTGCAACCGTTACTGTAGGAGTTTGCAGACGTGTTTCCCGAGACATTACCTTCTGATTTGCCTCTCCTGCGGGATATTCAACACCACATTGATTTGGTGCCCGGTGTTGCGCTGCCGAATAGACCCCACTATCGGATGAGTCCGAAGGAACACGAGGACCTACGGAGACAGGTTGAGGAGCTCCTTGCCCGAGGCCACATTCGGGAGAGCCTCAGTCCCTGTGCCGTACCTTCCCTCCTTACCCCCAAAAAGGATGGCACGTGGCGTATGTGTGTGGACAGCCGAGCCATCAACAAGATCACGGTTCGTTATCGCTTTCCAATACCTCGATTAGATGACTTATTGGATCAGTTGGGTGGCGTTTGTGTCTTTAGCAAGCTGGATTTGAAGAGTGGCTACCATCAGATTCGCATTTGTATGGGCGATGAATGGAAGACGACGTTTAAGACACGTGAAGGCCTCTATGAGTGGTTGGTGATGCAGTTCGGTCTTTCCAACACCCCTAGCACCTTTATGCGTGTTATGAATCAAGCGCTCCGTCCTTTTATTGGCAAGTTTGTCGTTGTTTATTTTGATGATATTCTGATCTACAGCTCCGACCCTGTCGTCCATCTTCAGCACCTTCGCGAGGTTCTCCTTGTCCTCCGCCGTGACCAGTTTTATGTTGCCACTGCGAAGAGTGCTTTCTTGACGACGTCCATTCAGTTCTTGGGTTATGTGGTCTCGCGAGACAGCCTCATGGTTGACCCCGGGAAGGTCGCCGTTGTTTCTAATTGGCCAACGCCGTCTTCCATTACTGAGGTTCATAGCTTTCATAGGTTGGCTTCCTTTTATAGGCGTTTCATACCTCACTTAGTGGCATCATGGCCGCCCTCACCGATTGCATGAAGGGGAGTAAGTTTCTGTGGACTGCTGAGGCCGAGGCTGCTTTTCTTGAGGTCAAACAACGCCTCATCTCGGCCCCTATTCTTGTTCTGCCTGACTTTTCTTTGTCGTTTGAACTCCACTGTGATGCTTCAAAGACCGGTATTGGTGTTGTTCTCAACCAGTGTGGGCGCCCTGTTGCCTATTTCAGCGAGAAGCTTTCTGGTGCCAAGGTTCATTTCAATACTTATGATGTCGAGTTCTATGCAATCGTGCAGGCGATTTAGCATTGGCGTCACTACCTCTTTCAGCGGGAGTTCGTCCTTTATACAGACCATGACTCCCTCAAACACCTTGGCAGCCAAGATAAGATTTCTCACCGCCATGCCTCTTGGATTTCTTATCTTCAACAGTTTACGTTCGTCATCAAGCACAAGGCCGACATTTCTAACTGTGACGCCGCTGATGCCCTCAGCCACCGTCACAGTCTTTTTATGGAGATGCGTGTACACGTCCCTAGTTTTGACTCTTTCTTGGATTTGTATGTGGATGATCCCTATTTCTCTCGTGTCCTTTCTCAAATTCAGTAGGGAAAACCGACCGAGTTTATATTGGAGGGCGGCTTTCTTTTTCGGGGGACCCAGCTGTGTATCCCTGACTGCAGCCTTCGCTTAAAGATGATACAGGACTTCACAATGAAGGTCATGTGGGTCTCGCTGCATCAGTTGCACTGGAACACTGACTGGCACTCTCTCTTGCTCGAGCTCTTCATCAAATGCACAGCGGAATAAACTCTTCTACATAATTGACAAACTTATGAGTATTGCCATACTCTTTCAGTGGTGTTGCTCCATTGTGAAAGAGAAGGGCTGTCCACTCCTTGCATTTGTGATGAAAGATATATAGTGACGTGATCAAGATTGATACACAATGCTTAGGTCTTATAAATGTGTCGTATAATGTTCAATACAACTTTAATTTAGTAGGTCTTATCATATATTGATGCTCAATTATGAGAACTTGGATATCCTTAGTATGGATCGACATAATTAGATAATCTACCATTTAGTTTGATGGATTGATGATGGATTGCTTCATTTTGGACTTATTTGGCAATCATATCCTAAAAGTACCCAATCCTATGGTTTATCAGTTTAGCTTATCAATAAAAGTAAACGCCACTTTAGTGATTAAGCTACATAAGTTAACAAACTATGTTTTTTTTCAAATACAAAGCGAAATGAAGTTTTCAATAAAGTTTATTGAGGTCGGACTCGGATACAAAGAGGCCGTGGAAGCCGTCGGGAATCCGCTGCGGCAGTATGACGGCGGCTACGATGTCAAGAGTGGGAGACATTGCATCCATCACCAAAAACTTTGACTCTTGGCTATTCTCATCGTGCACATACATTACTAAATAGCCATCATCCTCCTTCGCGGCTGGATTGTTGGGGTCCCTCGCCACAAAGAAGGGCTCGCCACCGCAGCAGCCTCGGCCGAAGAGTCGGCTAGCCACCGTGTAACCACTGCCGTCGTCATCGGGCAATGATAGGTCGAGTTTCACCACGCCTTCCCACGACTTTTCACCTAATACAGCTGCATATACATATCTACATGTGCATAATGTAAAAGAAAAAAAATAGAGGTTAATTTATCAAGTCTTACCTAATGTTGATTTTAGACATGTTATTTTATTTTATAAGATACACACGTCCATAATATTTTTATTATTACTACTGAAAGAGTAATTAACTTTTGGGCCTAGCTAGTCTGTTGTGCTATTAGTTCATTTTCTTGCTATTGCTATATGACTTAATACAAAAATTTACCTGAAACCAAAATCTAATAAAAATGGGCCGGTGAACTTTTCAGCAACAAATTCTATCTGGAAAATGATGAATTAGATCTGAAAAATGATGAATCCGGAAAAAAAAAATGAATTTTCACTCCCATGTTGAATTTAAATCCAGTATTTACGAATTCATTCAGCAAATGGCGAATCTACTGTAAATCTTGATGATTTAAGGATTAAATATGTTAAATTTATATTTTAAATTTAATATCTATTTGGTCCAATTTTTTAGACCATGTATCCCACTTTTTGGTGTACTCTTGTTCATTTCACTAGCAATTTAATAGTTTTTTTTCCATTCGTTTATTGATTTCCAATCTCTAGAACTTTAAATTAATTTTCTTATTAACTAATTAAAGTTTATTATTCCAATTAAATATAATACTCCCTCCGTTCCGGCGAAAGGGAAACGTTTGCTTTTGGCACAAGAATTGAGGAAAGTTGAAAAATAGTGTAAAGTAGTATAAAATGATGATAGAAATATATATTATTTAAAATTATGTGAGTAATAAAGTGTCCAAAAAAAGAAACGTTTCACTTTCGTTGGGACAACCCAAAAAGAAATATGCTTCGTTTTCGCCGGGTCGGAGGTAGTAATCAATTTCATGAATTCACCCACAGATGTGACGACATGAAATTAGAGTACATTTCTCATGTGAAAAAAAAGGAAAAAAAAAAAAACAAATTATGGCAATGCATGTATGATGTGACATTACAATATACTCCCTCCGTCCATGAATTTCCTTTACATTTTGACCCGACACGGATTTTAATAAGGTGTATTGACTTTGAGTAAATATATAGAGTGAGTGGAGTTTGGGTCCCACTTATATGTGTATTTTAAATTAAAGATGAGAAGATAAAGTAATGATGTTGATGTGTGAGGTTAAAGGTGGGCCATCAATGGCATTTTTGTAAATGATATTTGTGTAGTTAAAGTAATGATGTTGATTGGTGGGGTTAAAGTTATTTAGAAAAAATTTCCTTATTTGGCAAAATTGAAGTGTAAAGAAAGGTTGTGGACGGATCAAAATGGCAAAATGTAAAGAAAATTCGTGGACGGAGGGAGTATATGATAATACTAATATCATGTTTGGTAAGAAGTATAAAATATGTGTATTTTGTAATCCATTGTTTGGTATAGTGTATTAAAACTAAATATAACTTATATTAACTATAATTAGAATTTGTATTATGTATACCACCTCTGCACGAGGTATGCAAAATCACACAAATTTGTATAAAATCTTCGGGCTTTTGATTTATAAAGGGCCACGTATTTTGTACAAAATAAGATATTATGGTGTCATAATTACAATATACACCCTAATCACTTATACCGAACGAGCTTGCAACATTCTCCACTTTCGTAAACGGATATCATCCCATCATATATTTTACAATTACACTCCACGTACCATTATATTTAATTACAAAAAAATGAAATAAAGACCCCAGACTAAAATAATAAAATATTTATCCATTCAAACACTTTTTTACCACCTTTTATTAAAATCCGTGCCACCACCATTGGAGGAAACTTTATGTTGATGGATGAAGTATAAAATAAAATAAATATAGTACATTGTATTTCTATTTTTCTCTCTCTTCCTAGCTCCCTCATTATCTTTCATTTGATATAAATATTGGTATAGATTTGAAAAAACTGTGAAAGGTTGGGTATACAATTGATATCTTGTAAAGGTTTGGATAGATTTGGAAAAACAGTAAAAGGTCGCGATAGAAACTATAATTGACCCAGTTCAAAACTATTTATATCCTAGCAAAAGGGGAAAAGAATACCTCTGTGTTATTTTTTCCTCCTTTCCTTTGTCGGTCTCGAATCTATTTTCGCCATCTTCTATTGTCTGGTCAGAGAGTCTGATATCTTCCAAAGTTGGAACGTGGTTTAAGCTAGAATTCATAAAACTTATGATCAAATTAACCAATTTAATTAATTGGGATAAAATGGAGAAATTAATATAGAGGCAAGTTCACATATAGCCAATTTGCTATAGCTAGCAACTAAAGGAAAATTGTATATATGCACCCTAATATGAATGTGCAAATAGTTGATGCACCAACCACTAATTGTGTGATAGTTCAATTTCAATTGTTAATTTCCTGAGTACATGATTTGAAATTCAATGGTGCAATCATGCAACAATATTATTGACAATGTTACACAATTTTGCAATTTTTGCGTATTCGTGTAGCATCAATAAGAGTTTAAGCAAATAACTAATTAGGAAGTTGTTACGTGATTTCGACAAAAAAATTATATTCATGCAACTCTTTTAGGTTTTTCGACTACTAATCCAGGAAAAACGAAACAACATTGTAACTCAGATATCTAAATATGTAATAGAGGATGTCACATACAAAGCAATAGAAGATTTCATAAAGGAAAAAAGTACCCATATGCGATTTTTTCCTTCTTTTCTTTGTCGGTTTCGAATTGATTTTCGCCATCTTCCGAAGTTGGAATGTGGTTTGAGCTACAAATTCATGAATACCTATGGTCAAATTATCCAAGTTAATTAATCAGGATAAAATGGATAAACTAAGATAGACTCAAATTCACATATAGCCTAAGGAAAAACGTACAGCCTAATAAGAATATATATGCAAATAGTCAATGCACCACCATAATAACTCTAATCGTTTCATATTATTTGAAAAAAAAAATCAAATTGTGCCTCAATTTACAATCTTCACTAAAAAAACATTTCACCTATAATTTCTGGCATATATGTTGAGGAATATCTCATTAAAGCATTTGATGATGGGATTTTTTTTCAAATACATATATATATGGGTTTAACCAATTTTATCAAGTCGGTTTATGCCTTTTGATTTTACATATTGAGATTCACACCTTCAAAACGGGATCTTCAGAAAACCTTAATTTATTGAATTGAGATTTCTATATCCTTGAATTTGGTTGTATATTTTGAACTCCAACCAACTCTTTGTTCTTACAATTTCTTAAGCCAAGGAATTCAAAAGTCTAACTTTAATTCCGATATATTAAAAAAAATACATAATCATGTGAATTTTCAAAACCATTCAATTGATTAATCTAAGAAAAAGGGGAAAAAAGTTACCTTTTTGCAAATTTTCTTCTTATCTTAGACGATATCGTACCCATCTTTGATCTCAGACCCATTTTGAATTTCATCATTCTTTTCTCCTTTGTCTTAGCTTGTTTGGGAAGAGAGTGATATATCTTTCAAAGTTGGAAATTCCACTTAATTAGCATAACTTGAAAAGAAAAAAATAGATAGCTGGACTAGAAAAATAATTAAATAATAGCAACATGCTATTATTAATTTGTTTTTAAGAATATCGAGAGTATAATTTAACACAAAGTCACCTCTAGTTAATTTTACGCTGGATTAGGTGTGCCTTCCCTTTCGCCACTAATCATAATTAACTATCATCAATTTAAATACATTATGTCAAGTTGACTTTTTCGTTATTTAAATATAGATAACAAATATTACTGATTTTAAATATTTGTAGATTATTACATAAAATTGATTTCATTTTATAAACACAAAACAGCTTGGAGTTGTCCAAATTTGCTGTTTCAATGGCATATAATCTATACTAATAATAAAAATGTGGGTTTTACAAAATATGAATGACCTATTTTATCCCTATTACATATTTTATTTTAAAGATAACTATGTAATATAAATGCACATATATCTACAATTTAATTCATTAATTTTAATCTACAAGTTATTCAATTATATTATAATCCTATTTTATATATACTTTGTTAATTAACCATGTCAATTAACATATATGTTAGCAATGAGCAACTTATTTAACCAAATTACAATTTTATTTGATATATAACACATAATAACATGTTAATAGACAGGTAAGACGTGCGACGCACGTCCTCTCTGCTAGTTTGATATAAAATAGTGCAATACAATAATCACATCATGGAGCAGCCATGGCAACTTGGCCTGACAATTATTTTTTAAATAATCGAATAAGTTGTCTTCACATGGCTCCCATATGCATCTTTCTTAGATTTAGGAAATTAGCACATTATTCTATACTTAATTGTGCTAATGTATGCATTTTAATTATTGTGAGATTTCACTTAGTACATCTCGGCCAACGGTGATGCGTTTCACCTGTTTGATGAAATGTCTAGTAGAATCTGGTATCTTAGTAATTCTCTTCAAATGCCACGTGGCATTCTAATTGTAGACTAGAGAATAAAGCCCTGAATGTTGGTTGCCTCTGTCATCGTTCACTAAATTCTGCATAGAATAAAGCCATTTTCCAAAAGTGTTCAATAGCAAGCTACCTGATATGATTGTCTATTAACAAAGTGTTCAGGTAGGAGGTTATGCCTGAGACCAAAGGTTTAGAGTTCGAATCTTCTGTGACGCAGCCTTTTAAATTTCTGTAGTATCGCTCAACACGATCAATCTCCCTGCGATCCTCGCAATGTGCTTGATCGCGTCGTGGCAGTCCTCGCATACGCGCAAGTTCTTGAAAACGCAAACGGGCCTCCCGCTCGGTATCTTCATGATGCCATAAGCAACGGCCAACCTCTCGCTATGATACATGAGCATATTTTAAAGATGATGAAGGAAAAGTACGTTGAGCCCAACATTGCTACATACACTGCGTTGATCCATGGGTACTGTATGCAAGGAAAAATGGATGAAGCCACACGCGTTTTTGAATTGGCACTGAGATGCGGCATCAAGCCTGTTGTCAACACTTATAATACCTTGATGCATGGGTTTTGCAGGGAGCATCGTAGTGCAGATGCAATTTCCATGTTGCGTATGATGGAAGGTGAAGGCATAGTTCCCACTGTGGTAACATACAACATTCTCATTAAGGAATTATGTGACGCACGTCGTATCGACGATGCACTTTCCCTGTTGCGTAAAATGGAAGTTCAAGGCATCAAACCCGACGTTGTAACGTATAATACACTTGTTGAGGGATTTTGTAGTGCACGTCGTACTGCCGATGCATTTTCCATGTTGCATATGATGGAAGATAGAGGCATTGCTCCCGATGTTGTAACATACACTACTTTGATTAAGGGATTATGCAATGCTCATCGTATTACCGATGCATTTTCCTTGTTTCCAACGATGAATAAATCCCGATGCAGTAATGTATAATACTCTCGTCAAGGGATTGTTTAGTGTGCATCGTAGTGCTGATGCATTCTCCGTGTTGCGTGTGATGGAAGCTAGAGGCGTGATTCCCGACGTGGTATCATACAATATTCTGGTGCGTGCATTCTGCAAAGAAGAGGAGATAGAGAAGGCTAAGGATTTGTTCGTGCAAATGGTAAACAAAGGTTGTTTGCCAAGTCGTGTGACGTACAATGTTCTTGCCAGGGGTCTTCTTAGAAGGGACATGATGCACGATGCGTTTCTATTGTTTGAAGAGATGAATTCAAGGGGATTCTGTCCTGATGCCACTACTTATTCGATGATGGAAGAGCGAGTAATTGGTCTAATTCATTAGAGCTCCATTTACTATTATATTTATACTAGGCATGTTTGATTTTGAATCTTTGATGATTGTTTTTTCCAAGCATCACAATACCTGCAGAAATGTGTCCTATCACCATCATCATCAATTCATCTGTGTATTCTCACTCATTTCAAAATGAAAAGAAGTTATTTGAGGTTATTTTTTATTTCAGGAATTAAATGGGGGAGACAAAGGAGTGCTGAGAAAGAATGGATGAGAATAGAGAGACAAGTGTGAGTAAAGTGATGTGATAATTCCATCTTAGTCAATCATTGATTTGTGATACTAGCTACTCATAGAATGGACCAATGTGCCTCTGCTGTCTCACCTTTTGGTTATATAATTAAATTTTGAATGAAACAAATGAAAATGGCATCCTAGCTTGTTCTTGATTGATGATGTACATCGATCTCTGCTGCCTCTGTTTCATGTGTGATTGGAATGTTGGGTTTCATGCATTTGCTCATGTTGGATAAAGACGAGGAAGATTGGATTCTTTCCTATACGCGTCGACACGTGGGGGCTCTACATTGGAGGACCATTCTGAATATTCTAAATGAAAATGTGTGCACAGTTACCGTACAAGGCGGCATTCTGAGGAGCATGTCTCAAGTCAGATCTCGAAGTTACCAAATTACCCCCGCTCGCAGAAGGTAATTGGCTGGAAAAGACAAAAATGCCCATGGATAGATCTAATATTTACTATTTTACGCTCATGTTGTTTTTTCTCTATAAGTAGTGACAAATTCACATGTAAAGACAAGTTTGGAGAACAATCTTCGGCAATAGATAAAAATCCGAGAGTGCAAGCTAGGGTTTCCCGTTTTTCTTCTCCATTTAACTCTTGTTTTCCACTCCAGCTTTTCCGAGTTCCTGTGTGGCGCATCTCAACCACGATTCAACCCGAAAATAGGTCTAACTTTGATCTTTGCGCTCTAAACCTTTACTTTGGTGATGCATGTTCGAAATAAGGCATTATTATTATTAATTAATTAATTCATAAGAATATATAAAAATAGGGTCATGGTGGTCTCGAACAAGACTTTTGGCTTCAGAAATTAACCATTTTAAAGTTAATTTACGTACGCAAAACAAAGATCGAATATGAAATCCACACGGAAAAATTCGGATATCCCCGAATCAACATGTGGCCCAATCCACAAAAAAAAATTAAATCTCAAAATTTCGTAGGCATGATTTAAACTTTAAAGGACCGTTGTTGTGAATGATATGGAGCAAGTTGAGAAAAACATAATATAAGGAGTTAAATTAGAGTAAACTAGTAAGTAGCCCGTCGAAATTCGACGGGAATCAATTTACGTCATAAATATTTATGAAATAGAAAAAGTAAAATTGTATTTTAAAATAATAATAATATAAATTAATAATATAAAATTGTAAAAAAAATAAGTAGAGAAATTTACGTCATATATATATGACATTAAAAGCAAAAACTTTATTTGAAAATAATACTAA
>JAYJMF010359345.1:0-10175 GCA_036873715.1 Salvia sclarea | reverse complement strand
CGCCGTGCATTTTTGAATTGGATGTAGTCCGAGTCGGCCCGTTGCATCGGGAAGTTGTTGGAAGTAGGGGTGGCGCGTCGACAATGTTTGGCCAATTCGCATGAACAAACTTCGCCACATGCGAAACCGACGTCGAAACATTTCCGCCGGATAGGTGGGCTCCTCAGAAAAGTAATCGGCCCAAAGTTGCTCAAAGCCCCCCTCACGATCCCGCTCAATATATTTCTTTGTTGTTTCTCGACGCTCACAGTTCTTCCTGCTCTCGTATTTTGGCCTCCGCTGCATCTATCTCCTCTTGTAATTTCATGGCACGAAGCGCCAATGCTCGACGTTCATCACGAGATAGATGCATTTTTTTGAAAATTGGAGGATTGAAGATAAAATGGCAGGCGCACGCCTTGGGCGGTCGCGCAACCGCCCGCGCCCGCCACCCCCACGCGGGCGCCATCGGCCAAAAAACGGCGACGCCCGCGGGCGCTGGTCGGCAACCGCGCCTCCGCGGGCGTCGCTGTGGACACTCTAATACTCCCTCCGTCCACCATAATAATACTAGTGGAGAATGGATCCCACATAAAGTTATTGAAAAGTGTAAAAGTAGTGCAAATAAGTATTAAAGTGGAGTAATAATGTAGAATAGAGTGTGGGGCCATTTCCAAAAATAGAAATGAATACTCTTTGTGGACGTTCCAAAATGACAAAAACGTAGAAGATTCCATTACATTACACATAGGGATGCTAAGTCAAAGATAAGATTTGCTACAAAGATAGAGATGAAAGAAGAAATCGAGCATGTACTAAAATCATTCCTTGTTGAATCCTAATAAAAATATCTTAGTGACCAATTTTGTACTCTAAAATAAAATGTTAATGTAGCTTTGTCAATGTCACATATAATATATTATAATTAAAATTTAATAACAATTTATCTGACCTCAAAATTTCGTTACTTTAGCTATATGATAATAAATCAGTCTTGTAAACATGCTTTTAATAATTTAGAAAAATAAAGCACTTAATCATATACATTTAAGAACACAGTTCCAACGAAGATGTGCATTAGTAGCAAAATTGTGACTAATACATATTTGTATTATTTTATTAACGAGATATAAATATTTTGAAAAAGGAATAAAAATTTTAGAAAGGAGTTTTCATTGTTTTAAAAAAAACTTTTAAAATTTCCTAAACTTCCTATGAACCCACCAGGCCACCATCCGAAAAGGGTGGCAGCATTTGAAAGTTACTATCAAATTAATTCAAACTAATTTGTTAAGACATTAATGGCCTGATTTTTTTTAAAATATATATCTCTATACTATATTTAGAGGTGGATCTCAATTTTGAAATTGATTCGAAATTAGTTTCAAATTAATTTCAAATTTGAATGATAATTTTATAAATAAAGAAAAATTGAGGTTATAAATTACTGTCTTAAAAAAGAGCATGGAGTGTGAGTGGAGAGAGGTGAGACGGAGAGGGGTAGATCGTCCCAAATCCGAGAGTTATCCGGTGAGGCATTCATACTATCCCAGCCATAGGTGTTACCCTAGACAGCAACCGATTGGTAGATGGAATGGAGATTGGCAGGCCAAGCAACAGGAAGATACCTCCCACGGAGTAGATTGTGTGACGTTCTTCTTCACAAATTTTCCAGAGGGATGTTGGGTGGAAACTTTGACTAGGAGCTTCAGCCAAGTGGGGAAAGTTTTGGACGTGTTCTGTCCAAAAAAGAGAGACCTTAGAGGAAAACCCTTTGGCTTTGTGCGATTTGAGGATGGTGTAGATAAGGAAAGGGTGTTAACCGAGCTGAATAATATATGGATCGGATCTTACAAAATAAGAGCGTATGTGCCTAGATTTGACAGACGAGCCCAGAAAGAGATGCAATGGAAGCCGAAAGGTACAGCGGAGGAGGAAGAAAATAAGAAACAAAACGAGACCAGTAAGGGGAAGATCTTTCAGTTTTCAGAAAGGCGTAGGGAAGCTGGCAGAACCTTTTTGGATTCGCTGTTAGGTAAAACTCAACAAAGTCATCTGAGAAGCGAAGAGGCCCCTTTCGAAGAAGTCTTTGCTTTTCAGTCCACAGAGGAGGAGAAGAAATGGTTGCAAGACTCAATCACGGGGCTCATCAAATCAGAGTTTCTTTGGGACGAAATCAAAGACGAGATCCGTAGTGAGAGTGAAGCTTTGATTAAGATTACGTCACTTGGAGGGAACATGGTTCTTATTCAGAGTTCATCTCATTCCCCTATTCAGGAGGTATTGAAAGAGTTAGACGAATGGACAAGTTTCTGGTTTGAATGGACCCATCCGTGGAGATATATCGACGTCAACAACCAAAGACTGGTGTGGACAAAATGGTTCGGAGTCCCGCTCCAAGCCTGGAACTCACGGTTCTTCCACACGTTGGGATCTCGCATGGGGATGGTGTTAAAAATTCATGAAGACACTAAAGAAAGAAAACGGCTTGACGTGGCAGTCGTACAAATTTCTACTGGATTAAAGTCCTTGGATAAAATCATGGAATGTAAGATCGATGGAGCTCATTTTAAAATCAGAATTGAGGAATGCGGAGATACGGACCCACTGTCGAGGGAGGGTTTCGATGTTGAATCGGAATCTGATTGTGCAGAGGAGGAAGACGACGAGGAGAGGGACTCAGACCGATCGGCAGCAGCTCAGATCAATGGGGTACTGGAAGATGAATCGATTAGCGACGGAGAGCCAAATTGCAGTCCGGTAATTTGTTCGAAACCTGTGCAAGCCGGCGCCGTTTTTTCGTCTTCCGAGATTGAAATATCGAGAGTGGAACCCACGCAATCATTTCTTGGTCGGGAAAAGGAAGAGGCGTCTCATGCGCAGACAGAGGTTAGAACCCCGAGAATAGAGGGTGGGGATACATACCTGGACCACTCAAAGGATATCCCCAGCGAGGAATTATCTGGACCGATAACAATGGGCCCAATGGGAAAACTTATTGGGCCTCAGAAAGTATATTTCCACTCTCAAACCGAGAGCCTTCGGTATGAATGCAGGACCAGTAAGTCGATCAGCCCAAACCAAAGATCGAGGGATCCAAGTCCAAAGTCCCGAACCCAGATCGACAACTCTAACTATGAACAGAGCCAGAATGACGAGGCACCTGAAAACGAGGCTGAAAATTCGGATAATTCCTCCGATCTGAGGAACGAAGCGATTTTACAGAAAAAGAAAATGGCGGGAGAGATGTTCCGAAGCAAAGGTTTTAGGCGATTCTTACAACATAAAAGCAAGAAAAGAATCCCTAAATGGCAACTCAAGAGGGGAAAGAGTGTGGACGGGAGGATATCGCCGAGCGATAGGAGGGAGACGTCGGAAGGTATGACGGCCCAAAGGTGCAGAGACGATTTGGATATCGAGGTTCGTCCAATTTCTTCTTTAGATCCTAAATTGACGGAAGGTATAAAAATGTGGGAATTAGGGAAAGAGTTAGGCCTGACTTGTTCTGAAGATGATATTGTGGTGGCTAAGCACTTGGTTGGGTTAAACGATGAAGATATGGGAAGGGACTTGGAGAATTACAAGCACTGTAATTTATGAAGATTATCTCATATAATATTCGAGGGCTTGGGAGCAAGATCAAAAAGAAAGATATTCGGGACTGGGTGTTACGGCTATCAGTCGATTTTTGTTTTGTGCAAGAAACTAAGCTTGAAGAAATTAACGATTTGGATATTAAGAGTACCTGGGGGATGGATTCTTTCGGAGCAGTCAGTAGGAAAGCCGAGGGGAGATCTGGAGGTATTCTAACTATCTGGAATCCAAATGCGTTTGCGGCCGCTAGTCAGAGAGATCTTCCGGGGGTGGTGGTCTTGAACGGGACATGGTCTCAGGATAATACACAGTGCTGTCTAATGAATGTTTATGCTCCTCAAAGTTCAGGGGAAAAAGAAAATCTGTGGGGGAGGCTCGGTTCGATAGTCCAACAAAACAGCCACTTGTGTGTTTGTATTGCTGGCGATTTTAACTCTATCAGGAACAGCGCGGAGAGAGATGGGGTCGCGGATCAGCATTCATACAGAGACATGGCGGCTTTTGAGTCATTTATTCGGAAGAATGATTTATTAGAGATCCGGATTCAAGGCAGGAATTTTACGTGGTATCAACCTCACGGAAAATGCAAGTCGAGGATCGATAGATTTTTGGTGAATAATAATTGGTTAGCGAAATGGCCAGACTCAAAAGTGAAGGGCCTACAACGATCAGTTTCCGATCACTGCCCACTATTTTTGGACACCAAATTTGTGGATTGGGGGCCTAAGCCGTTTAGATTCGTCAATAGTTGGGTAAACCACCCAAATTTCCATGAGGTGGTGAAAGAGTCATGGCAAAAGGAGGGGATCTCTGGATGGGGGTGTTTCGTCTTTAAGGAGAAATTGAAACGGTTAAAAGAAGATCTCAAGAAATGGAATAAAACCACGTTCGGGAATATTAAAGAGAATATCTCTGTACTAAAAGATGAAATCCAATTCTGGGATGCGATAGACGACACGTTGGGCCTCGAGGATCACGAGATTATTAAGAGAAATGAAGCTACGGCAAAGTTAATTCTCCAATCGAAGAATTGGATTAGTCTGTTGTCGCAGAAATCCCGGATTAGGTGGATAAAGGGCGGCGACCTTAATTCCAGAGTGTTCCACAGAGCCATAGTTGGAAGGCGATTGAAGAACGAGGTGGCTGGGCTTATGGTGAATGGCAGTTGGGTGGAGGACCCCAATGAGGTGAAAAACGAAGTCAGAAATTTTTTCGAAAACCAGTTCAGGGTCAGATCTAAACCCAAGATGTGTATTCCGGAGGATTTTGTACAAGCGAAAATACCCAGCGATGTTAGAGAATGGCTTGATTCGGAATTCACCGAGGCAGAAATTAAAGAAGCCGTTTGGAGCTGTGGAGGTGACAAAAGCCCAGGGCCCGATGGCTTCAACTTTCACTTCGTGAAAAGCTGTTGGGAGATTGTGAAGGAGGATCTATGTAGGGTTATGAGAGAATTTTATTCTAATGGGAGAATTACTAGGGGGTGTAACACCTCTTTCATCGTTCTTATCCCCAAGAAGAACGCCGCTGCCGAGCTTCAAGATTTCAGACCAATCTCACTGATATGTTGTCTATATAAAATTATCTCCAAGATCTTGGCGTTGAGAATGAAGAAGGTGATGAAGTTCATTATCTCCGACTGTCAAAGCGCCTTCGTGGAAGATAGATTTATCCTAGACGGAGTGATCATTCTAAATGAGCTAATTGAGGAGGCAAAAAAGAAAAAAGAGGGGAGGATCTTGTTCAAGATTGATTTTGCAAAAGCCTATGACTCGGTGGATTGGGATTTTCTGGACAAGATGCTTGGGGGCATGAATTTCAGTCCAAAATGGAGAATGTGGGTGAACGGTTGTTTAAGGTCCGCTTCCTCAAATGTACTAGTCAACGGAAGTCCATCGGGGGAATTCCGATTGGAGAGAGGTTTGCGGCAAGGGGACCCCCTTTCCCCGTTCCTCTTTCTTATCGTGGCCGAAGGACTACATTTGCTAGTGGAAAGAGCGATCCAGAAGGGACGGTTATGTCCGGTTCATATTGGGAGGGATGAGATCCCTATTTCACATTTGCAGTATGCGGATGATACCATCTTTGCGATTCCTGCTAGACGCGAAAATTCTTGGGCGATCAAGAGTATTCTCAAATTTTTTGAAACCCTTTCGGGACTGACAGTGAATTTTCAAAAAAGCAGAGCTTTTGGAGTTGGGATTGAGCCACATGTTTGTGAGGAAATGGCTGAAATTTTCGGATGTCAGGCTGGAAATTTGCCTACCAAATATCTGGGGATTAACTTAGGAGCGAGATTGAAAAGCGTCAATGATTGGTCTTACTTGGCGACTAAGGTAAAGAAGAAGGTTAGTGAGTGGGAGAATCGCAAAATCTCCTTCTGTGGGAGGTTGACCTTGGTTCAATCGGTTTTGTCCTCCATTCCTACCTACCAATTCTCTTTTACTTTAATTCCTAAAGGCGTGCTTTCTGAAATCAAAGCTATTATGTGCAAATTCCTTTGGGGGGGTGGGGTGAATGCAAGGAAAATCGCTTGGGTAAAATGGGAAGAGTTATGTAAGCAAAAGAAATTTGGGGGTTTGGGGGTGAAGAACCTTGAATGGGTCAATTTTGCACTTTTAGGCAAATGGTTGTGGCGTTTCTTGACGGATAGAGAAGCGTTATGGGCTAGGGTAGTGAGGGCACGACATGGAGAGGTGTTTTGGGCTGAAGATGGATTTAGAATCGGGGGTAATAGGGGGAAGCAAACAGGTTGGTGGGGGAAGGTGGTGGGGCTCAGTCGTGGTTCTGGAGGGAAAGGGCTTAGGGATAACTTAGTGATATCATTGGGAGATGGGGAAAGTATTTCGTTTTGGCACCATATTTGGGTTGGGGAGAGAAAGTTGTCGTCTCTGTTTCCTAGGTTGTTTAGGTTATCGTCGAATCAAGAAGGGAAGGTCAAGGATATGGGGAGATGGGAGTTAGGGTCTTGGGTTTGGGAGTTGGGCTGGAGGAGACAATTATTAGAAAGGGAGAGGGACCAAACCCAGATTTTATATTCTATTATCAATAAGGTTTCTCTGATTTCAGGGGCGAGAGATGTATGGAAATGGAAAGCGGAGCCTAACGGTGCTTATACAACAAAGTCGGCGTACGAGAGCTTTAGGTCGGCGGATCAGAGGGAGGTTCATACAAACGCAGACTGTATTTGGTCTTTTATCTGGAAAGTACCGGTACCTTTCAAGGCTTTGACTACAGCATGGAGAGTTATGAAAGGTAAAATGGCAACGTGCGATAATCTCTCAAAAAGGAATATTATCATCGACTCGAGGGAAGGTAAGTGTGTGGCATGTAAAGATCACGGGGAGACAATTGAGCACTTCTTCTTCTACTGTGGAGAGACGAAGGAGATTTGGAGTGAAATTCTGAGGTGGATTGGAGTGCAGACGGTATTGAATAAATCTCCTAGGGAACATTTTCTTTCATTCGCGAATTTGGGGAGGAAATCGGACAGAAAATTCTTAGCGGCGATTTGGTGTGCGGTAGTATGGTGTGTTTGGAAGTGGAGAAACGATGGAAAATTCAACAATGTGAAGTGGGATAGAACTAAGGTGGTGGGAGAAATCAAATCTAGGATGTGGTGCTGGAAAACGGCATTCGGCACTAAGGCGAAGCACGTGGATTACAAGAGTTGGTTTATGGCGGCAGAATGGCCGAGGGATCGGCGGGAGGTAGGACCATGAACGTGTGTCGTGAGCCCTCTCTCTCTCGGTGGTGCTGTTTCTGCTCTATGTTCTTCTTTTTGTTTTCTTTGAGCTTTGTTTCCCCTTTGTGGTACCTCTGGTACCTTTTAAGTAATAAAAGTTTTCCTATTTTCTGATCAAAAAAAAAAATTACTGTCTTAAAATGATTATTTTAATAATTACCTCTTTATATTTTTCTCTCATATAAATTTAAGTTTTCTAAAATTTTATACTTTATGATCATAAAAATATATACAATATATCTTGAATTAAAGATCACATTAAGAGCTTTAATATGATATCAGATATATAAAAAATGGATTTGAAATTATCAAATTATGTCATTTTAAGTTTCAAAACCAAATATATATACATATTTAATTTACACACATGCATAGGTGCATATTGTAGCAAAAAAGGCGATTCTCTCGCCCTAAGGACCCTCAATCCCCGACCAGATAAGAATGATGAAGAGTTAAATCATGGTAACTCATCAATGGCTCATTAGGTGGGAGTAACAGTTCTTAGTGCCCACAAAGAGTTATTCCCCACATTGGAGGAATAAAACTCCCACATTGTGGCTGCCAGGTAATCGCACTATTTTTAACACAAAATAATGTAGTAAAAACATGGCAAGTATTATAATATCGTATCCATAGAGATTGATGTGTCGAAACCCTAGCAATTACTTCTACTCAAATTCTTATTATTATTCAAGCAATCAAACGGTGTAATTGTGGTGTGATGTGAACAAGCAAAATTTTAAAAGGTTTAAAAAATAATGGAAGAGATGGTTCTAGGAATGCAATTACCTAATCAAGACTACATAAGTTAACCTATTAATCTATTAACCAATTTTACTCCAACTTAGGTGAGAATACACTAAAGCAATCTAAGATTCCTTAGTCGGGCAATCTAGATAGTGGGCTAGCCTAAACTCTATCTCTCCGGTCGGTCTCAAGAAAAGTATACTAGTTACAAAAAGCTCCTAGGTATATAATTCCCTACAATTCACTTATCTTCCGGGTTAGATAAACAAGCAAAATATTATGATCTAAGAAGTCGACTATGCAATCTATTATTGGTCAGACATAAATCACATAATTAAACATGCAATAATAGTGACCAATTGCTAAAGCATGGAATAATCACCAAAGATCATGAACTTTAAGTTGGAAGACAAATAAAATTAATATACTAACCTATGCAACCCTAACTAGTTGTGCCCGAGGACCAAAAAGGTGTTTAGCTAGACATAATTAAACAAACAATCAAAGCAATAATAATAGAAAGCATAATAAAAGAAAGGAGAGGAAGAAACTCTTGATGAAGAATTGTAGAAACTTGTATTGAACTTGAATTCAATCTTGAACAAAGCTCCAAAGCTAAAGAACTAACTTAAGAAAGCAATACACTAAACTAGAAGGAAAATATGAAAGCTAGATAAAGAGGGATGTGAGGGATGAAAGGGATGTGAGGAATGGTTACAATGGGTATTTTGATGCCTATTTATAGTGCAAAAATCGAACCTAACATCCTAAACCAAGTATGAAACGAATTGGACTTAAAATAAATAATTTGGACCTCTTTTCTGTGTCAGCCGCCCAAGGCCTCTCGACCGAGCCTCTCGGTCGAGACCCCACACGAGAGGAGTCTCCGAAAATTGCCGACAGGTCTCTCGGGCTGGCTCTCGATAGAGACCCCACTCGAGAGGATTGTCCGGTTTGCACAACGTTTTTGTTTTGGGTCGTTCTCCCTCGTCCGGACTCCAAATCACGAACGATTTTCGCCTACGGACTCCTATCGTGATATACTTCAATAGTATGCATTCACAACTCCTCAAAGAATCCATTATGTTACTGCAAATTTTCTCAACTTTGATCCTTATGTCTGTTGGTCTTATTTCCTTGGTCTCTTTGGGTCTTCTCTTCAACACTTAGGTTTTCTTCATCCAAAATCCTACAAAACATAGCAAAATATACATCAAGTGTAATACAACTCAAAATATATAAAATAATACTAAACAAGAGCAAAAGACTAAGATAAAGCCATGTAAACCATGCTCAAAAGCGGATAAAATAGTTCATTATCACCAGGACTCGAACCTAGCTCCTTGAAGCAATTCTGTCACCTAAGAACAAGTTGAGTTGCCCATGCGGGCTGCATAGATACATATTATTTATATAGTACTCCCTCCGATCTTTTTGTATTGGCCCAAATAAAAGGGCATACAATTTTAGGAAATAGTTGGTAGAAATAGGGGGGAGAATTTGTGTCCGGTTCTTCGGTACTCCCGGAACCGAACCGAACCAGAACCGTGGAACCGCAGTACTACCGAGTACTGATCGAGTAGGTACCGGCTCTGGTACCGGTTCTCCCTTCCCCCATGATTCTCGGTTCCGGGAGTACCGAATCGAACCCGAAAATAACCGAAAGAACCGAAAATTCCAATTTAATTACTAAATGTCTAAATCCCTAAATCAATTTCAATTCACTTCTCTTCACTCACTCTCGCACGCACACCTGCACATGACGACACACCCACCACCGCGCCACCGCACGCCTTTACTTTCACCACCGCTCGCCGCCGGCCCGCCGCGCATCCTCTCAAGCTACGCAGACGAGCGACGGTGACGCAGCCGCTGCCACGCGACCACAGCCGCAGCCACGCGACGTCACTGCCGATGCCGCCGTTGTGAGTTTTGACTACTGACTCCACACAGCCACCGCTGCCGCCGAGCCGCCACTGCGATTCTACAGTCCACACCATGACGATTTGTGTTTTGGCATATTTGATTTGAGATTTTGATGTCAATTTATATATGTTTGGTGTCGTGTTTTTTATTTTTTTTTTTTTTTATTCTTTTTTTTTTTTGAAAA
>JAYJMF010359334.1:0-10175 GCA_036873715.1 Salvia sclarea | reverse complement strand
TTACTCTTCAATAAATTTTCTTCTCATTTTGAAAAATATTCAACCAAATATTTCTCCATATTCTTTTCATTGTTCTTTCCAAGAATTTTTCCCAAAATTCCCACAAATTTCTGTAATTTAAGGTTAATTGTCAAGAATTAGGTTAGTCATGACTTGATTACTTAGTTAATCAGTTAATTAAGTAGTTGGATCGTGACACAAATAGCATTCGGATATTTTTTAAGCTCGAAAGAAATAGCAGAGGCACTATTGGTCTTGCTTCAATAAGCATCACTAGAAATTAATTGTCCTTCAATTCTGTTAAAGTTTCAACTCCATTCTATTCAGCTTGGTTCAAAAAAATAGGCATAAAATATGTTCTCTCGAGAGGGTCAAGGTTATGTTTTCATAGCAGTAATAAGTCATTATATAAAAAATCATGCAATAGTCCAGTAAAATACAAAGGTAAGACCAAGGATATCTGTAACAAAGCTCATCTTAAAAATGTGGTTGTCTTTGTCCCTTGTTCCGACCTTGTTTTAGGGTTGTGCCGCTTGTGATTACTTATAAAAGGGCAGAAGGAAAGCGCTATGATAATGTTCCAAATCATTTCATTCGTAGTAGTATATTAACCTTTAAGTGCTACATGTTCATATACAAGACCCTAATCACAGTGTAAGAAAACAAACCTAATTTCCCACAGAGCATGGATAGTGTAGGGGTTATAGATCGAAAATAATTGGCCACACATTCGGATAATTGGTTCTCTACAATTTGAAAAAGAATGCTGAAATATCAGTCTCTACACTCACGCACAAGCCGGGCGAAGCACTGTGATTTTCTAGCCAAACATTATCAAAGAATCATCTAGTTATTACTTTCCTAAATTTGGCCGCCTTCTGAAAAATAAAAGAACATGAGATTGGAAGAAAAATCGGAAGAAGAAAGAGAAGTTTGCCAGTACATATCGAAGCTCCGGATGGCGTCAACTTCGTCTTCTTTTCTCGTCGAGCGTCTGCAATGCGTCTCTTAATCAGCGCGAAACATTTCTTCAATTCTAAATTAGGGCGTGTTCGAAAATCGGGATTTGTTTTCGTCAATCTTTTGCTCATAACACATTTCAAGTTAGGAATATCAAATTACATAAGATAATTTTGTAATTTCAGAACCCTGATTATATATATTGGATTTTCACCATACGTTTTGTATGGCCTATCAAACATAAGTAAATAATAGAAACTATCTCCTTTTTCATGCTTCTCTATATTATTTTATTTATACTTTCCTTTTCCATATTAAGGTACCAAAGAGCCCTCATTAGTAAATCTATTATGATTCTTCATGTTATTTAATTTGAGAGGTTCACATTTGAGATGTATAAATCATCATTTAAAATTGTCAAATGCCAATTAAATACGTTGAAAAATAAAATTATTTTTAGGAAAGAGTGGTCTTTTGGTGAATGTAAAATCTTCGGGTATTAATGGTTGGAAAGAACTAAAAAACAAAAGTGTGTGTATTAGCCAAAAAACAATACTTGAGGACCGGATTCTTTGTATATATCTAATTAATTAAATTAGATTATTCACTATTTATAATTTTGTCCCTCATCAAATTAAAAATATAATCTTTAGTATATACATAATATAATAGTAATATTTTTCCAATCTTAATAATAGAGGATAATACAACTATTCAATTTACTATTGTAAGGAATTGTGCACATGACATTTTTGTAGTTTTGTGGCATTGGGAGGTTATTTACCTAGAAATAAAAATACACTTTTGAGGTTATATTTCCCTACGATTGAAAATATTCAAAGCTTGATACGGCACTCCTTTTTCAGTTTGCGGATTCTACCCCGAAAATCACTTCCAACGTTAAATTCGATAGTGAAGATCCAATAGATTTCAGCTATAAGCACAACTGAACAACCATAAACTTTTGATTTCTTAAACCAATTTTTTAAACATCAATTGTTTTTTATTAACCCTAGAATTCATATGATGATTACAATTCTTCATAATCTAAACACAATCGCAGGCATGGCAATGGATCTTTTATAAAATTAAAAATCATGTATTGGCCGGTTTGGAGCTAGGTTTTCTTGTGTTGGTGTCATCTTGAGAGTTGATTGTCGGGTTAAGAAGAAAGGGGGAAGAGTAAGAGAGATTTGAGATTAATAAATGGGGACATGAATGATGTGGCCACGTGACTGCAGAGATGAGTTTGAGGATAGAGTTGGGAGCTTAGAACAAAAGAGATTAATGGCGTGAAGCAGAGATGATTTTGCAAGAGTATGTCTTTATTTACCGATCTTAATAAGTGAGAATTGGTGATACTGTTGTGAGGAACAGGAAACGGGAGTGAAATAAGCCATTTTGGCCTTTGTATTTTGAGAAGAATGTTACAGTAGAAAGAATCGTGAATGTGGTATTATTGTGGTTTTGGGTTATTTTTGGGGGCTTCTTATGATTCGCTTTACATATCGTTTTTTATCAGCCTCACAATTTGTTTATGATCCAATCTAGCTCTAAGAAAGTTATTCCACTCTTCAACTACATCTATTGGAAATCGATCCAAAATCTAGCAAAAGTCAACGATGCGAAGTTGACCCAAAATCTGGCAAAACTCCTGTGATACCCACCATTTTGTGAAGAAACATCACAACCACACGAAACGAAGGGTAAGTTTTTTTTATTTTTGAAGCCTCATTTTCATTATCAAAATATCTGATTAGCAACCATGTTGATTCGCAAAAGCTTTAAGCCATTTAAAACATTTCAAAATCTTATTGGCTTCTCGCCAAACAGTTCGAGGCAGAGGGAAAAATACGAGGTCGTTGGGCAGCCAGAAGGTTGCCACGAGTAAGTCAGTTTGGGGGACCGAAGGCACTTCTCCGTGCATCAGAGTAAAATCTCTGAATTTACTATCAATTCATTCAATATTTACATTTGTAGATGACGATTTAACACATTTGAATTTTGTGTTAGATATACTAATACCTCAATCGTAGTTTGTTGTTTGCTTATTTTTGGAATCTGTTTTACTAAATCGTAGTTGGGAAATAGTGATGATATTAATATTTAATAGGAATTTGATGAACTAAAGTAATTCACTTTTGCTTGAGTTAAATCTTAGTATGTGTTAGTTTTGAATTACATATGTCAAATGGTGATGTGTATACAAAAAATTATGTTTGGATTTTTTATGACAAATAAATATGGATGGTTATATTATATTGCAGGCTTTGCTGGCCAACATGTCTGCTATGTATTGAGTCCAATCTTAGTATGTATGTGTCTTGAATATGAGAAGAAATATGGTAATATAACTATGTTCTGTTTTCTATGACGAAGATATTGTTTTGTTTTGCTATAGGCTTTGCTGGCTGGCAGAGACGAAATATAGTGATTTGTGTCGTCGTTCGGGCGACAGGCTTTGCTGGCTGTTTTGAATATGAGACGAAATATGGTGATTTGTGTCGTCGCTCGGGCGATGTCTGCTGCCGAGATAAATTTGTATTTCCGATGCTCCTTTCACTAGGATCAACTAGCGGCAAGCTTTGGGTCGAACTCAAGGGAGCGGGGTGCTTAGTTTCCTCGATTTGTCACTGGTTTTGGATGGGGCTTGCTCCTTGAGCAAGGGGTGTCCGTGGCTACAGACTTGAGCAAGCAAATGCTGAAGGAGAGAAATAACCTGAAACTTAAAACACAAAGAAAATATCAAACAACAAAGAGCTTGGCCATGGTTTCACTTCGCTAGGGCTCGGTCAGCGGTTCGGTCCTTGATTCAAAGGTTTTCCTTGGGTATACACGTCGTTGGTTATATGTCAAGAAGGAGGATGCCCCTATAGGCGTCACGCACACCCCCCAGCCTGCCCAGCTCACCCTCTCAGTGTAGAATAGTGTGTAGAAACCCCCTACCGCTACTCCCTTGCCCAAGGCAGTACCCTCACTGGGCGTCACTCCAACAAGGTTAGCACTGCTCAAGCAGATCACACTCTAGGTGGCCCAACCGGCCAAAAGCACTCTCAAGGCCGGACTCACCGCAGTCTGCGGGGTCCATCGGCCTTGATTAATACAACTGCTGCTCCAGCCTATGTCGCACTATCCGGGGCCGGAGACACTTCAAGCCTTATTCCGGTTCTTGCTTGTAACCCCCTTTCCCACAAGTGTTCCCGGCCGAGTCCCATAAAAAAGGAAAGGAAAAGGTTTGGGAATCAGACCCTAGGCATCGGGAACGCACACACACCAAGTATGGGCTAATTTAGACCTCCCAAACCCCCTTTTGACTGGTGCCTTAGCTCATGAAACCCATAGCCAAGCTAACTAACCTAGCTAGACATGAAGTAAATGCAAAGAACAAAAGAGGTAAAGGAAATCATACTTGAAATCATAAATGCTAGAATTAAAGATAGGCTGGGCAAGCAACAGTGTTGCCAGCTCAAGCAAACATAAATACATAAAAGTAAATTTGCCCGAGGGGACTTGTTTCTTCCTCGCAACTCTCAAGAAAACATTAAACATGAAGAGCTAAGCTAAGAACTTGAAGTGGTGTTGTGCAAAGTGATTTCTCTAACTCCCAATTGCGGTTGTTGCCCTCTCTCTCTTGCTAGTTGTGAATGATGTGCCACACCACTTACAAATCAGTTTTTATATGATGTGGCAGCAACTAGGGTTTACATTGAGGCTGCTTTGGGCCGCGGATGTTGACAGGAGGGCGCTAGGGTTGGTGGTTGGGCTGTCATTGTCGCTGGGCAAGGACTTTCCCCATTTGGTCATGCAGCTCCTGCACGCCTTGAGCTCCTTGGCTGGCCTCTTTACCACTTCCATGCAAGAATCTCTTCCACCTTATTTCTTTCTCCCTAAGCATCTGATATCCTCGGTCAACGCCCTTATCCGCACCTACCACATCTTCTCGATCCTTCTTAGCTTGCTCGACCTGTTTCCTGCTTCCTCAACCAGCTTCTTGCCTTGACCAGTTTCGGGGCGGTACATCCTCTTGGTCAAGCAGAAGACGAATAAATTGCCCTTTACCAAGGACTTTACTTCGGTTTCTTGCCTCTTTCCCCAAAGGTGGCCAAGCTTGCCCACGGTCTTCCTCCACCTGGACCTTCCTCAAGAGTATCCTCCCAAACACACACAAAAAAGAATCGATCTATGCCTAGGAAGACATAAAAAGAGACCGAAAAACGGGTTCGTCACTGGCCAATATTGGTGTGTATGAAATAATGATGATAGATAGGTATAGGGATGGATTGATCCACTTTTGCCTTTTCTATTGAGTCCAATATTAGAATGTATTTGTCTTGAATTAAGTATGAAACATTCTTGAATTAAGTATGAAACATATATTAATATGGTTCTATTATGTAATAGGTGTTGTTTGCTAACACGGCTACGTTGTCATGGACCGGAAGGCCTCAAAAGTATTAATGCTGAACGGATACATGGTTTGGCTGAAACATTTGCCACTGCTTTGAAAAAGCTCGGGACTGTAGAAGTTCAGAGCCTTTCATTTTTTTATACAGTGAAGGTCAACTTTGGAGATGCAAAGGCTAATGTTGATGCTTCTTACAAGAACAAAATTAATATTTTAAGGTTGTCAACAAGAACACTGTAAGCATTACCTTCCTAGACTTTGTACCGTAAATTGTGACAGCTTGCGAGTGACCATATACCTTTTGTCTATCAGATAACTTTATCTTTTAACGAAACAACTATGCTCGAAAATGCCTTCAAATTGTTTGTCTTCTTTGCCTCTGGCAAGCCTGTAAGAACCAAATATTCAACTCGTACGCACATTTTCATAAACTTTTTGCAGTTTTAAGTTCTTCTCTGTAGGATTAGTTGTAATACTATTTTTAACTCGTATGCACATTTTCATAAACTCTTTGTCTCTGGAAAGCCTGTAAGTATAAGTGTATCTTTGGAGACGTTTTCTTGCCTTTTGTTTTTGTTATAACTCAAAAGTTGTGCTCACCAGGTGTTGTTCACTGCTTCATCTTTTGCATCAGAGGTTGAGAACATGCTTGATCTGTGCGGGATTTGTGAGGCAGAGTACAAATCTAAAGAACCAAATATTCAACTCGTACGCACATTTTCATAAACTTTTTGCAGTTTTAAGTTCTTCTTTGTAGGATTAGTTGTAATACTATTTTTAACTGGTGAGGTACCACATGGAGCATGAGTTTCTTAGATACTTCTACAAAATTTAATGGAATGATTTCTCCTTGTGGTACAACATGATTCCCTTAGGATCTTGCATGATGAAACGGAATGCAACGACATAATTGATGCTTGTGACATGCCCGCCTTTACAGACATTCATCCTTTTGAAATTATTCCCCTCCTGTGACATGGCCCGCCTTTACAGACATTCACAAAAGAGGCTGTTGGCTACCAGATATTTAAAATTCATACTTCCACTGTTAGGAAGTTCAAAGGATTCCTCTATACTATCGTTTCTTTGTTCAAGAATTTAGGCCACCTATCGTGTACAATCATTGGCTTTGATTCTTTCTCTCTCAATAATTTGGTCAACCTATTGTGTACAATCATCACTGGCATGGTCATGATTGAGTCGACTGAAAGTGAAAGCAAGGTAACGTGACATCAAAATAGGTTTTGTTTCGAGTTGGTCAAAATACACTTTCAGCCAATTTGTTTCAAATTTTCCAAAAGACAACCGTTCCACCAATTTGATCGGTTCGATTGGCTGTCAAAACCACATTTTAGTTCTAAGTCATGTTCTGTTACTCTGTCTTGCCTTCCTTGCTAAATTTAGGAAATTTCTTGGCATCTCAGGGCTCGTGTATGGAGACCATAAACTATATCTGCAGCATCCTCCCTGTGTTACAGATGGTGGATGACTAGACTGTCGCTGGTGGTTAAGGCTGCAAGTTTCCTTTTTGAAAAATGCAATCAATACCACTACCATCTCTACTTTATGTTCTTATACATAAACAATATTTATTACATGCTTCTATTTTAATAATTAATACCATGATTCACTCATTTTCTTTAATTCTACAAATAATTCAGATATCTAGATGTCAAGAGATTAATATTTTTAATAATGTAAATAATATAGATTTCTATATTAAAAAGCTTTAAATACAAAATAATAAATGCAAGAAAATATGATTATTTCATGAGAAAAGGGGTGATATTTTTCCCTCAAAAGTTCATTGTAGTGAATTATATTTTGAAAAAATATAATCCTATTAAATATTTTGTATGTTCTACTTTCACATTTAGATAGTACAACAAATCAAAAGTTGTTTGGTTGAAAGGTCTGGTTTTTGAATTTCTCATGTAATCATTTTCAAAGTGTTTGCTATTGTGACATTCTTCATTATGACATTTAATAACTTCTGGCCATGTTAAGGTTGTTTTAGTGTTGATATCTTATACATTGTCGTTTCGCATTTTAAAATACATTTATAACCTATTGCCCATCACAGGCGTAGCCAGCGATAAGTATAGGGTCGATCCACAGAGAGTTGGTGTAGTGTCCTCTTGGTCACGATGCCACTAAAAAAGGGGAAGAGGTTGTATTGACTTTGTCTTGGTCAATACGGAAACAAGCTGCTGAGACCTGCAAAAACTAAAGACAAGAATATAAAATAAAGCATACCGTCTTGGGCAAAACACATTGTTAACATGACCACGACTCGTTCATTAGTGCAAATGTATTCAATACACATATGCATCATTGGTTATAGGCAAAATGGGATCATGCCCCCATTGTCACGACGTCACGCACACAATCCCACCTCACCCAGCTCTCATCCATACTGTTTGGTGTTTTACCATCACTAACTCATTGCGCCACACTCGGATCTTTGGTAAGTCCACTTCGCATGGTCACGACAGATTGCATTTAGCCCTAGACGGCCCAACTAGCCTATAAGCATGCAAGTGCTCACTGCCGGAAGGTAGGGCTTGCTCAATACATACGACCACAATCACCCGACCCAGTCACACTATTCGAAGCGAGGGACACCCTAGTACCCTACGCTTTAGCCCAACTATTGTTTGTAATCCGTCGTGCCCACTAACGCCATTCGCGACTAACGCAATGGGCTCGACGAGACATGAGAAACAGATCTAGGACTTCAAGAACACATACATGTCGATCGTATAGCCCCTATTAGACCTCGCAAGTTACTAATTCATACTTCACATCATCGTGCCTAAAACTGTAAATAAACCTACCTAGACATAATATAAAACATCATGCACGAGTAAGTCAAAATCATGATGAAAATGAAAGAAAATATTATTACGAAAAGGAATGATGAGCCTAAAGTGCTGCCAGAAAAGTACAACTAAACTCCGGGGGCAAGACGCTAGTCGTCTTGCCCTCGAAGGGGACTAAAGCTACGTGCGGAGTAAAATGAAAACGAAGGCTCTAAACTACGAGGAATGAAGTTTAAAGGTGTATGATATTATATGGTTATGCACAAGTCGCATACTCATCTAGTATATATAGGCCTAGGGTTTACAGTGGGCTGGGCGCAAGCCCATGGGCTAATTAAGAGATTGCTAGGGTTTGGAGTCTTCATGGCCGCAGTGGATAGAGTTTGGTTGAGGCTGGACTCTATCCCTTCCCAGCTGGCGTGCCCAGCGATAGACTCCATCTGCAGCTGGACTCTATCTCTTCAGTGGCGTACCCGCTGTGCATCCTTATCCGATCTTTTAAGCTTATCTTCTTCGGATTTCGCGCAAGTGGTTATATAGCTTGCCTCTTTGGATCAGATTAGGGTTTCCGCCGCCATTCAGTCTCCGTGCCCTCAGCGCACTTTTAGTGATACCGTCAGCAGCGTGCCCATGACTTTAGCCTTATCTGATCACTTGGCTCTATCGCTTCCGATTTTCACACAAGTGATAGACTTGCGTTATCTTCAGGATTTGAAGCTGATCTCGGTAACTCGTCGTCGTGCCCACGATGCACCCTGTATCTTTCACCTTCTCTCTCCTGCTTTCTTTCTTCTGTCTTGGTCATTACGACCACTCATCTTGCCTTTGACCACCTCCTGAGATTTGATTATGTGCGGTTTGTGAAAGAGGTCTCGCCGTGAGATGAAGTTGTTCGAGCTCCTTGAGGCCTCTGGGGTGCCATTATATCAGTTCATCCGCTTGGTCAAGAATCATCCTCGTCTTGCCCATTATCCGCCACTACCTGCCCCTGCAGACTAGCGTGCCCTCCCAGGCAAAGAACAAGACAAAAAGAAACAAAAAGACTCGATCTAGACCTAGACGCGACGCAAAAAAGAGCACAAAACGTGGGCTCTAAATGGAAGTTTAGATGGACTGACGTACATAAGCACATTACAAATCGTGAAGTGGTTGTAATTTAGTAATGTGTTTATGTAAATCAATTATAGGTAAATAAATCTATTTTATCTTATAATATATAATTACAACAACATGCATAGTAACTTTTCCAATATAATTGACAATTGAATATTTAAATATATATTTCTTAAAATTATTGTGGATGGATTGTGTAATGTGTTGTGTGGACGTGGAAATGTCATTTTAATTCCTACGGGAAAAAAAAAGTTTTGAAGAACTGACGTTACATAACTCATAAACAGTTATTTTATAATAACATTGCATATAGCATGAAAATTGGTTTCAAGTAGATGAAGTCGGAATGAGCATTTGAAATAAAAGATTGTTGTTGTTATTTGCCGAAAGAAGTTATGTATAAATAGTATTTGATTACGATTGCAAATTTTTGGAGATAGGATGCGGAAGAGGAGTTATGATTTTCTTTTCAACACACAATTTGTTTTAGAAAACACTCGAACAAATGTTGAGTACTCGGCTATTTGGTGTGTTTTTAATATTTTATTTGATTTTTAATTTCTTATATTTGTTATTTGAAAACCATTGCAAAGCTAACAAATCCAAAACATAGTTTGATTAGTGATTCAGTGAACCATTAATGGCTCTCCTTTTTATATGTGAACTTATTGGTGGCTAATATATGTGTATAGAGAGTGTTTAAAATTATAATACAATTGTAATTTTGTACAAAAATGTTTGTTTTTATATTTTATTATTAGGGTCAAGGTTGATTTGTATATATATATATATATATAGATAGGGGTGCATTAGATTGAGAATGCCCCATTTCAGTGAGAATTGAGTTACATGAACAAGGGTACAAAATCTATGAA
>JAYJMF010359323.1:0-10176 GCA_036873715.1 Salvia sclarea | reverse complement strand
TAAATAATCAAATTAAATACTAACATATATCTCTAATTACGAAAAATCTTTATTTCCATCTCTATCTCCATCAATTATCATATTCTGTGATTTTTATCATGAATTTGGTAATAAAATTATGATAATATAGTTTGAACATAATGACATGACGTAAAAATAGTAAAAATAAGCATTGTGGTTCAATCCGCCTAGGCCCCGCCTAGCCGCATAGGCGCTAGTCCCCCCTCCACCACCCGACTAGCGCTTAGCGATTTTTAGAACATTGTTTATAAGTATATCTTCGCGCATGAACAAAACAAGCAAAAGGAATATTATAATAAAATTATGCAAAAGATTTTTTTTTCAGGTAGGTATGAAACTTTGTATGCACATATATATGCACATGATATATAATAGTCTCGAAAAGGGTTTACCATTGTACATATATCTAGATATGAAAGTTTATATATTTGGCTTAGGTAGAGTTGGGTGTGAATGTTAGTATTATCAATATTACGGATATGTTTGAACATTTTATGGAATTTTAAGAATGAATTCATAAATAAACATTGATGAGTAATATTGGCCTTGTTTCCCATATATATAGCTAATGCTTCCTTTTCTTAAGAAATGAACATTCTTTATATTAATAAAGAAACATCATCAATCACCGATTTTCTAAATCAACCAGGAAAATCAGCGGTCCAACATATTGGCCGCGAGCAATTGGAGCAAATAGCAATACTTTTAGGAAAAAAGATGGGCAAAAGTCTACAATTCCATAAATAGTCAAAATAAACTATTCACCCCGCCATCAGATGTATTGTACTTTTTGTTATTTCGAGCATTCACTAAAAATATTATATTTTTCTTTTGTAGGATATATCTCCTTATTTTATCTCCTTAATTATTTGCCACCCTTAAAATTCACACTTATTTACACAAAATATGAAATTTGTCCCACCACCTGAATCCATTTCACACTACTTTATCTACAATTTCCTAGACATTATAGGACCTTCATCCACTCAAAAATTATCCTCCAACTTTTTTCTTAATCATTGTACCAATCAAATGTATGATATACATTTGGTGGACGAGTAACTAGCGGTTAATCTTGTAGCTGAAATATCACCCCTAAACTAGTGAGGTTTAAGAGTTGGATTTTTTTTTCCAGCTTTTCTGTTTATTTTTTTGTATGCAAAGATAGAAAAAGTACTCACAAGAAAGTATAAAAAAATAATTCCACATAATATAGGGCTACAAGACAAAGGGACTATAAATATAGAAGCTTTTTAATTGGGCAGTTATCTAACTTAAATAGATCTTTTATTTGGATTGCTCTCAAGATTTAATAAAAGATCCATGCAATAAATTGGTTCAAAGACTTTTCTTACTAATTATGTTGATTCATGATGTTCACTCATTAAAAGAAAGAAATTCGATTTATTGTTTTATGAGGTTTTTAGATCACACGCAAAACACACTCAAAAATTGGAATTCTTATTTGAAGATTTCTCATAAACCCAGACAATAAGAAATTTGCGGCTATTACTTAGAGTATGCATAATAATTTGCAAAATCTCACGTTATACAACTCTAGACCCGTAAAATATTGGTGGAATTCGAAATTGTGTTACATTTAATTGAAACAATATATACTCTATTAGTATCGTCGCAATTCTTAATAAGAAAAATAATTCCTCAATCATCCAACTTGATTCTAATCTCTTTAGCTTACGACACAAAAGATTATAGAATTGATTAGTGTGTGAAAGTGAAATCAAGGTTAATCACAGTGATGATTAAAAAAGGAATGATTGTGATGTAGATACGAAAAAATGATGAATGTGTCACATCGTGGTGAGCTAGCAAAACCTGGTGAAGAGTAAAAGAAATGGGAAAAGAAAAAAGAAAGAAGGGAACTAATGGTAAGATGCCGAAAATGACACTGGCAGAGTGGGGACTTTATCAGAGGTCAAAGTGGTCCTGATAGGTCAAAACCTGAGGGAATCAGGACAGAAAGGTCATTTGCGTAACATACAAATTTAATTACATTGGAAATCGAGCCCCTTTTACCACCTATACTCTATCCCCATCCAATTTTCAGGAGTTTTTTCTTCACCAAACTCCATCTCCCAAAATTATACTCCAGTATCAAATCATATATGAGTTTATTTCTCTATTAACATATACTCCATAAACACTTTAATTAGATTAAAGTGCTATTATCGGTTTAAAATTTGCATTATCTACAATCGCATTCTTTTATCTAAAACAAACACATGTTTAATATATCGCCGTTATAACAATATGTATACATATTCGATATGGCGAGCAAAACTCGTGGTCAACACAAACATTAAATTCAGCCGTAAATATTTCTGTTTTGTGTCGTATTTCATAACCGATTTCCCAACAATATTAAAAATGTAAAGAAGCAAATATTGAATTGTTCAATGTGATTGGCCCTTTGGGAATCCAAAGAGACTCGACGCACGTTCCAATCCATCATCAACCGCCGCACCTTTCAAACTCAATTCACAATTTTTTAGTATTTCATTTCACTATCACTATAGTCTTACTATATGGCTACGATCTATATTTTAATGTTGTGCAACTTTCATAATAACAATGAAATAAAATAATGCAAGTGCAGTTAAATAAATGGAATAAATGGCGTCAGGCTGAGGTGAGCGCCCATCGGAATTAGATCCCACGCTCTGCACCAAGCAATCACTCATCACAAAAAATTCCCAAAAACAGAAAACTACGCTTCAATCGAGACGTTTTTGCAAATCAAAATCATCAAATTTAACATCAATATCAGTGAAAATTTTCCTCTGTTTTTTCACATCTATTTCTCATTCATCAAAGCAAAAGCAAAGATCTCGACAAGAAAATTCGACGAAAAAGATCCAACACTTTTTATGTGCCTATTTACATCTTTGAACAGTTCTTTCCCTTCCTCCTCGGACGCCGGAAAATTCTTCGGTGTAGAAGAAACGATCTCTTAGAAAGGAAGAGCGAGGACCAAAAGAAAACCTAGAGAGAGAAAGTAAGATGAGAGATCACTCTCTCTCTCTTAAGAATCACTGTAATCTCTCCAGCAAATCAACATCGTCACGCATCTGCGCATGATGTAGAATCTGGCGCGTTGTTCCTTGACTAAGGCGGCGCATTTTCTGGTGAAGGCGCATCTTCTCTGCGACGAATTCTTCATGAGAGAGGAGGAGGATGAAGATGTGGTGGAGGAGCGGCTCCTGCTTCTCGATAAACTGCTGCTCTCCTTCTTGGATAGCTTCCACTTGTCGTCTAAGTAGAGATGCGGAGCGGCGGTAGCCATGGCCATGTAGATTTAATTTGGGGGAGAAATTTGAGAGGTTTTTTGTAATTTTATAATTTGGAATTTGTTTGGGCGAAGTTAAATTGAGTTTGGGAGTGGTACAGAGCAGCTAACTGTGGTTTGCTACTTATAGGAGAGGAGAAAGGAAAGGGGTTGGCGATGGCGTGGCAGTGGGTATCACCTGCCTTTGGGAGGCCCACTCTCTCTTAATTATTTTTTCTAGTTTCTCATTTATTATTTGGACCTCACACGCAATTTATCCACTTTTTTTTCTTTTTCTTGCGACCTACAATTGTTGAATTTTCTTAATCCGTTTATTTGCTTTTTTACACGATACGTTATTAACTCGCTATATACTTGATGAATTTATCATAATCAAATTTTAATTATAGTTGATAAACTAATATGAGAGACTAATCGAAAAAGTTCCCCTATGTTTATGCGAAACTTCGTCGACCAATTTTTGTGCCTTTGTGCACTTTGGCAACATTATTAGGAGCTGAAATATAATATGATTAGATAATGTTATGTGATGTCTTGAGTTGAATATTAGAGGTCGTATTTTCCATAAATTCCACTTAAGCGGCCCACTTAGGCTGGTGTGTTCTGTTTCTGGAAGGTGGAGGCTCGTATATTTTAATTGTATGTGTCATTTCCATGTCATGTCCTATAAATAATTAAAGAGTTTTTTTTTATATAATAAAGGCTGAAAGGGATATTTTAGTTCTTTTTATTTTTAATTCAGATGACGATGTAATCCACTATTCACTAATCACAATCAGAATATTAATTATATTTAATAATCTACAAATTACATTGGACATAAATCGTGCTAAAATTGCAATGTACATAACATTATATTTTGATCACTAAGACATTCACCCTAAGGGATATAATTTATATAAAAATACTGCATATATATCATTGATTTTTTAATTCTAAGTTGATATTGATATATTTTATTGTTGATATACAGTTAGTTAAAAACAGAATATATGTGGGAATGTGGGATTGTATATTTAAATAAAATTGGTTAATACTGTAGAAACAGTAAAAATATGAATTTTTGAAGGGAGTATATATTTACCTTTTCCAGGAAAAAGGGGAATGGGCTGAACAATTTCCCAATACGACACCAAATAAAGCGAAAGAATGACTGAAATTACAACTACACCCCAGAGATTGAAGTAGTAATTGTTTGTTTTTGTGTAAGATGGTAAATTTGTCTATTGTCTTCCAAAATGCTACACAAATATGTGAAAATATCTAATGCCCATTGAGGATCAATCTTATTTCTATTGGAAAATTTTCAAGTATTTAAATTTCATTTAATAAGCTTTATAAATGTATGTGCATGGAGTTTCAGATTTTTTTTATAAAATATTACTCAAAACTTTGGATTTTTGAAATTCTATTGATCGATGAGTTCTTGCGATGTGAATCAAGTATATGACTAGATATTATTTTTGAGATATAGCAAATTCAACACCCAAAAGATTTAATGACGACCAAGAAATTGATGCGTGGAGAGTTGATTTTTTTTGAACTATTTTAAATATCAATAAATTTATCCGGACATACTGGGTCAGCCACGCAATGTTATTTTAGTGCATAATCTTAATTAATTATCAGTAATTTAAATTCAAAAATTAATATGTTAATTATATATAAAGTTTACCATTTTTCACGTTTAAAATTTAGTTTCAAATTGAAATTAAAAAATTTAAATTTGAATTTCTCTATGCAATTAATCCCTTGCATAGTTTTAATATTATACTAGTAGTTAAATATTAATCTCTTTATTTTGAAATAAAATAATGGAAAATAAAATTATATAAAAAATATTTTAGGAATAATATTTTTTTCATCCTTGGACGTCCAATTTGCCGAAAATAACTATTTTGTGGTTGGGACACACTATATCCAAATAACAGTGTACATGAAATTAATTAAGCATTTTGAATTTAGAGAGATGATATGAAAATGAAAATGACAGTTTTTAATTGCGGTAGATTATGAAATTGGATTGCTGACGATAAATGTGCACAGTGAGCGTGGCGCTATATGGGGTAGTTTTTCAGATAGGGAAATAGGGAGAATAATAGAGGTCTGGGTCTACTAAAATCAGTGATAGGCCAATTAAATGCAATTTTCCTCTTTTTCTTTGAGATAAAACAAACCAAATTAAATGTGGTTTAGAACAAATCTCAGTGAAGCCTTTGTAGAGTGTCAGCTGTCACAATAAATACCAGAGTTTTACTGCAAACAACTCTAAGATTCACCATAACGAGACGATACCTCTTACACATCCTCAATCATACATACTTACATACATACATAAATATACATGTATCAAACAATCAAACTAAAAAAATTCAAAACCAAAGTACCTATTTTAATATTACAAAATAAACAAATAAAGATAAATTTAGCTATTATGTTAAAGAATATACGATTTTTATTTTATTACTATTATTTATGATATTCTTTTTAATTCTTTCAAACCAGTGATAGATATTCAATTACTTTCTACGAAGAAGAAATTGATAGCAAACTTTCCTAAAGAATGGGAATTACAACATATGATCATTTTCAAGGTTTTTACAAATTTGGGAAGTAAGCAAGATAACAAATTTCTCATTGGTACTTGGATGGCTACAATTTCGTGTATATGGAAGTGGAGAAACGACGTCAAATTCAACAAAATGATCTGGGACAAAGATAAGATGGTCTCCGAGATTAAATCCAGATTGTGGAGTTGGCGAGCAGCTTTCGGCATTGCGGATCAAACAACGGATTTCAAAAGCTGGTTTGCTAGAATCATTTTGAGTAGGGACTAGATTCTCTTGGAGCTCTTTTATTTTCGATTTTTCGTTTTTCCCTTTTTCCGATGGACTTCGTTGTTGTTTTTTCCGCTTGGGTACTTCTGGTATCTATTTTTTAATATATCCTTCTTTTTTTTACGATTAAAAAAAACAACAACAACAACCTAAGAATCCAACAACAACATTGAATATTCGTTATTTGGAGTGAGTTATATACATAGTTCTTCAATTTAACAATGTCATGTTGAAATTATAGAATCACTATAATTTTCAAGAGTAATGGCCCTTGAATTAACACGTTAATATAAGAATTCAAAGCTACAACACCCCAATTCCTGATATAAATATATAATGTGTAATTCTTAAAATTTGTGATTTCAACTATGTAATCTAAAATTAATGATAGGGATAAATTAGTTTATATCATTGGTTATTTAGGTGACTATTTTTTATTTTGACTATTTTTAACATGAATATGTTAAGTTTCTCTACAATAAACTCTATAAAGTCAACTACTAAGAAAGTCGCATTCAAATAATAAAGATAGAAACTAGACACTAGCCTAACGAAGATTAAAACAAAGTCAATAACTAGTTTACTTACAATTCACATCTAACCTAGGTTTAGTTATGAATTTTCCCTTAAATAGAGCAATCGTGAGTTCGAAATTCGCAACTAGTCGTGATTTGACCATATAAACTTGTAAATTCAATCGTTTTCTGGCTGCTTTACGTTATCTAGAGGCAAAACAATATAGGGCAAATAGCCCGTAAATTGCTGAACTTTGCTCAAATTTTCATTTTGCATACCAATTTTAAAATCCGCGTGTAAATTGCTCAACTTTCAATTTAGTCTAATTTTGCAACCAACGTTGACTTCCGATGAAGCCAATGCCAAAATGTCTCTCCGAAATTCCTACGTGTTCAATGTCGGTCGACAATTAATACGACGTCATATTTGATTAATAAAACGATGTTGTTTATCCTTAAAATCAGCATGCTTCTATTTAATCATATTCGACCTTTTCGCTTCAACCCGCGCTTTTTAACCACTGCTTCTACTTGATGTCCTAATTTTCGACTCGTAGATGATTAAATGTGACATCGTATTAACTGTCGACCGACATGGAACGCCTAGGAATTTCGGAGAGACATTTCGGCTTTGGCTTCATCGAAAGTTAACGTTGGTTGCAAAATTAGACTAAATTGAAAGTTGAACAATTTACACGCTGATTTTAAAGTTGATATGCAAAATGAGAATTTGGGCAAAGTTCAGCAATTTACAGGCTATTTGCCCAAATAATGTATTGAACCAAAAGTGGCTATTTTAGGTGTTCATAACATGAACATGGCTATTTTAATATATTAGTAACTCTAAATGAAATTAAGGTGTAATTCTATTGAAAAAATTCAATGTTAAACCATAAACTATGCATCTATATATTTTAAATGATGTTTTTTTGTTCATATGGGAAAATTGACAGTGAGGTGCCGTGGAGTGAGTAGTCATAAGGTTAAAGGCTTAATATATATTTGAAGTTCAGCTCCTTTATAGATTCGATATTCTTATATTTGAAAAAAGTTAACCTATCATGTGTGATTTGCAAACGAAAACATTCACTTTTTAAATTTTTCCTTCTTTTCCATCTCCTTGTTTAAAAAAGAGAATATTACTCTTTCTTTCTCCCCCTTTTCATTTCAATGGATGGAAAATATTATCCCATCTACAAGGAGTGATAAGATTTTTCTTCTATTGGATTGAAAAGGAAGATGAAGAAAGAGTAAAATTCTCTTTTTTAGACAAGGAGATGGAAAAGAAGGGAAAATTTAAAGGGTGAATATTCTATTTTTCCTCATTTTCCCATGATAATTTATCCATCAAAGAGAACGGAGCCTAAGAAGATAAATTTGTATCCATGGATACAATTTGCATATTATAAGAGCTAAGAAGGAGGATAGTTAGCATTAAGACAAAAAAGAGGGTTCCTAGCAACGAGTCACTAATTAATACGTCGGGAATATTTTTTTGATCTCTCAACGAGTTACTAATTAATACGTCGGGAATATTTGGTTTATCATTTTATGTACCACTTTCATTTTTCTTTAATTTTTTAAATATTTTTTCGTTAATTTTTTTATTATAATATTATGAATACTATTAAACTTTTATTTCAAAAAATTAAATTTTAAAAATATTATATACCCTAATTTTGGATTTATCAACCCTAAAAGTAAATTATGAACCACTAAAAATGAAATTAAATTATAAAAAATAATTATACATCCTAACTGAATGGAACAAACCCTTATTAATATTTATATAATTAAAGTAAAACATATAAAATTAAAATTGACGAAAAAATATTTAAAAAATCAAAAAAATAAATAAATAAAAGTGGTACATGAAGTGATACACCAAATATGGTACACTAGATCTCATCCCCTCAAAGAGCGACTATAATTATACGTACGTTAACCTATTTTTGTGTTCATTATTTCATCTCAATATTTCTTTCCAAACATATATACCTATTAATAGTAATTAACATTGATGTCTTTTAAATTTTTAAAGAGATCTAAGTAGCATGCAGTTGGCATGCGTCTATGGAGTTCTAGACTTCTAGCCTTCTAGGGCATGTAACTTGTGAATTTAAGTATGCCAAAATATCGTGGTATATCTAGAAATACAGCGCAACATCAAATTTCAATCATATTTTTTAGTTCCCGATTAAAATTTATTAAAATTTTAAATTACAGTTATGTTTAATTAATTTCAACGTACTTCCGAATGCAAGAGTTTGCCTCTTAGAATTCGATAGAATACAAGAACGAGAAAAGAAAATTTTGGTTGAAAAATAAAAGCTGATAATTAAGATAGGTTTGCTCATGAAATATTATTGACTTATTGTTATGGTTTTCGTGACATAGCTCGAAAAGAAATTATATTTTTCAGAGGAAAATGCTCCCCCGTCCATCAAATATATGTCTCTTTGTAGACGACACGAATTTTAATTAAAAAAATTAGTAGTGTGTGAGTGGAGAAAAAATAACTTTAAAATGTATTATTGATATTGTAAGTTGTGTGGGACCTACTACTGTAAATGAAATGTGGTATATTTATTATGGGCGTACTAAAAAGAAAATTGTGGTATATCTTTGGTAGACGGAGAGGGTAGGAAATTATAAGTTTCCCATAAAGACTAATGTTGGGTCACTGACGTATGATGTATGGGTTCTCCGGAAAAAAATTACATTCTAAAATCGGATATCAGCAGGGTGCGATTCTCGTGGTATTCGCACCCCGATACTCCACATGGCGAATCCTAAAAAATAAATAAGACCGAATTCACCAATCCGGTGAATCTCACGAATCGGGTGTATTTATGATTATTTTTAAGAATTTTATATTTTTTGGGCTATTTTGCTATTTTAAAAAAAATGTAAAATTGAGTACGAAATCTTTCAAGATGTATTAAAAAAATATATATATTATTTTAACTTTTTGAATATTATATAGTCATTATATTAAAAATTGGACGTTAATTGATTATTTTAATTAAAATTATAATTTAGGTTTTAATATAATATATTAATATGAAATTTCAAATTTGTATACATTTTATATGTGATACATAATAAAATATTAACAAATGAGTATTCTTGACGAATTGCACTACTGTATATAGTTTTAAAAAAGCGGTATCCATACACTTGCACTTATCTCACCAACCAAAATTTGGATATCTTAACTTGGTGAAATGCATTTTGAGATTCCTAATTAGATTCCGTAAGATATTTAAAGAGTCATATACTTGATAGAAATGATCAATGGACTAAGAGACTAAGAGATTCCATTTCTAACCAATGGATGTTTTGTAGAGTTTATGATGTTTTAATATGATTAGTTAGATAGAGTGAGCAAAGAATGCGGGAAGTGAGCAAAGAATGCGAAACTATTTGGAACACGTGGGCGGTACCGAAAGCCCAAGCAACCGCATGGAGGATTGTGACTGGAAGAATTGCAACG
>JAYJMF010359302.1:0-10182 GCA_036873715.1 Salvia sclarea | reverse complement strand
CATTCCCTGTACATACCAGCCATAGGAATCATCTTTTTCATTCCATTCTATTCCTATTGTTATTCCATTCCGAAGTGCATTCCATTCCTGTTTAATTTCATTCCTACATACCAGCCGCCCCCTTATAGTCTTAACTCTATTTGATCTAGGAAAGGAAACCTAGTTCTTTGATATTTGTATAGAAATTGTTACTATATTAAAATATATGATCGTACACCCCCATATTTATAAATTGAACCTAAATTCACATAATCAGTGAAAATTCTGCAGAAATTTCAATAGGGTCTTCCGAAGTCTTAGTTGAAGGATACACATAAGTTTGAAGATTTGTTAAAATTCTTATCATATACAGATATTTCTTTGAGAGACTTTGCCTTCATTAAATTGAGCTTAATTTCTGATGAGTTTGAATATTTTGTTAAATTTATATCTTCATCTGTATTAGGATCGACTAGTTGCCTTTGATGATAATTAATACTAATACACTAACAAGTCCGCACGTGCAGACTGTCAATTCGTGAGATTTCTTTTTTCCAAATGGACATTTACTGGGAAATTACAGACTTGATTAATTTAATATTCCCAATGGAAATTTATGAATTTATTACGAAATTCCAACATTAATTTGACCCCTAATAGTGTGAAATATGCGTTTCCTAATTGGTTTAGGAGCAATTTCGAGTTGTGTTCAGGGATGTTTGCTTTCTTGGTTTTCTTAATTTGTTTACAAATTTTTCATAATTACACGGGCGCCATTCTAAAATATACTACTAAAATCTGAAAGTATAATTCAGAAGAAGTCTTTTCTGATTTTAGTATGTTCCATAATCAGCTAAAGATGTATGATCAATGATAAAACAAAGTTGTACAAAAAGTATCTTCTTTTTCATGCATGTTTGTACTTCCGCACAAGCTGAAGTCGAGCATGCAGAAATTCTGTTTTGTAGCACATCGTTGTCGTGTAATAAATTAAACTCCAAATTGTCAAACTTGGTTTCTCCGCAGCAATGAAGAAGAAACAAAGATCAACAACAGCAATCGAGTCGCGAATTCCATACATACAAGAAGAAATTGCGGAAGAAATCCTGTCGAGGCTACCCATAAAATACCTAATGATATTCAAATCCGTCTCGAAATCATGGAACAATCTCATCTCTGAATCTCGCTTCTCGAAGCTTCACCTCACACGCTCCATCGACGCCAACCGCACCAAAATCGCCTACTTTACCGACTGCGACACCACTCTCGCGTACGAAGCCAAAACCAACGGATCAATCGACTCCGACTCTGAATTCATCCGTTGCAGTAAGCGTCCTAGCTTCCTGCAACGGCTTGTTCTGCATCAGCATCGCCAACCACCTGATTCTATGGAACCCATCCACCAAAAAACTCAGAAAAATCCCCAACCCGCCGCTCGAATTCCCGGCGTGCACCTCCACTCGGGCGTTCGTGTTCTTTGGCCTAGGCTACCGCGCCGTCTCTAACGACTACAAACTGGTGAGGATCGCCATGTTCGACGATGTCGATTTTGTGACGGTGGTGAAGATCTATTCGAGAAACTCCGGCACGTGGAGGAGAGCGGGGGACTTCCCGTACGACTACCCGCTGGGGCGGCCTGGCGTGTTCACGGCGGGCTGCCTGCATTGGATCACATCAGTGTGGGACGGCAACCATCGCCGCCACAAAATCGCGCTACTCGATCTGGCAGACGACAGTTACCGCTCGATCCGGTTGCCGGAGTTTGAGAGCAGGGAGCCATTATGTTTAAACATCGGGACCTTGGACGGGAAGCTCGTCGTCTTCTACTCCTCCTCCGATGACGCCTCGAGTATCTGGATACTGAAGGATCACGGCAGGCCGGAGTCGTGGACGAAGATCAGAATCCCCATGGATGGCGTCACCAGCTTCGAGGCTTTCATCTACTTCCAGCCGCTTTGTTTCGTCAAGCCGGACCTGATTCTGCTCCGCCTGGGTACCAAGACGATTGCGGGTTTTTACGTGACGGAGAAGCGGCGTTGCGATCTCTGCTTACCCAATATTTTGGAGTGTAAGATGGTTAGCTTTGTGGAGAGCCTTGTTTCGCCCTAAGCTCTGCTTTATGTTAATTAGTTATTATAGTTATGTAGCACAACTCTTTCTATATGGTCTTGTTTCAAAACCTAGAGGGAAAATACAAAATCCTGATGATAATGATATGCATATGGTGCAACTAATTAACATATTAAACAAGTAGTGGCGATTAGCAAGAGAGGAACTTGCATGCTTAATTCTTAGCAATAGTTCTGTACACAACTTTTCTTTTCTTCTTTGTTAAAGATATATGGTCTGTTTCATGCATGGTGCGACTAAGGCTAAAAGCAACAACAAGCTCCATCTCGAGTTCTCTGGGCAATTTTAGAGCTCTCGAGCTTTCTGCCATTGTTGGCCTGCAGCAACAAGCTTTAGTACTTGGAGCTCTCATGTTTTTTTTATTTTTTTTTTTTTTTTTTCAAAATTCACAAGATTTAAAAAGTAGTAATTTTATTTCATAATATTAAAAATATTATATTAATTGAATAGAATTACATTAACAAAATATATTAACCCCCGAAACGTGTCCATATTTCTTCGATCAAATTATTCTGGAGAAAAAGGAAGATAATAAGTGTAGAGAATGGTGTATGAAATGAGTTGGGATGGGGTGGTATTTATAGAGTGAAATATCTGATTTTTTTTTTAAATAAATAAATATATACATTAAACGGTCAAAAACCAACGGATTTACCGTTGGCCAATCAGAGGGCGCCACGTGGCGCGCGTGGGCAGATGAGAGGCGCTCGATGGCCCAAGCGCGCGGTTGCACCCGAGGCGCTTGGCAGCGGCACATGAGCGTCGCCGACGCTCGCCGAGCCGCGCCACGCGCGCTCGGGCGCTTGCTACTGCGCTGAGTCTAAGGGGCTGTTTGCTTAAGTTTATTTTATTGAGTGTATACGATGCAATTCCTTAAGAACTTATATTATCAAAGTGTTTAATGAGCTTATAATTAAGCTAGAAAGAGAATTTTGAGTTTAAAGAAATAAAATTATTGTTATAAAGAAAAAATTGAAAATAAAATAAAATTGGAAAGGTATATGTATGTTAAAAAAATATTAAATCATAATAATGTTATTTTGACAATTGATTGTTGCTTATAAGCTTATGAAAAATAAAATTAGGGTTAGCTTATAAACTTTTGAAAGTTATTTTCACAGCTTATAAACTGTTCAGATATAAACAAGTCGCCAATATTAAAGAGAGCAAGTTGCATGCCTCTTAATATCATACTATTAATTAACTGATTAGCAGAGGGTGCGATATACGTAAATCGTTAGTAGGTACTCCATTATAATAGGTGAATGACAGATCAGAGCGTGTTGACTTACCTCTATTTGATCAATTGTTTATTAGATGCTTGCAAGATTCTACATTCAACTACCTAGTTTTTGAGGGGGATATTCAATTACGTAGCTAGTTGAATATAGAAGTGTTTAGCTTTGAGTGCCGATGAACATGTTGTGGAGTTGAAATGACCAAAATAACCTCAGGTGGATAAGAAAACTGATAAAATTGTTGGTTTTCTTGTCTTCTTAGATGATGCCGGAGATTCTGATGGGTTCTAATATATGTTGGGACTTGGATTGATGTTGGAATATGCTGAAAGATTCAAGGGGTAGAGTTGATGTAACTTTGATGAAATATAAGCTTTAAACGCATTGACCATTATTAAAATTAAAACACTAACTAAATCAACAAACAATGAAGTGGATTCAACACAACTGAAGAAAGTCAAATTAATCGTGTTATAATAATAATGCTTAATTGTGATTATTAAGAGAATTAAACATGTAGGAAAGGAATCTCAAACAAAGTCAGAGCAGCACATTCTCTTTCAATCCCTTAGATTCCTCGTAAGCAGGCTCCAAAGTCAATGGACGCAACCAATAGGTAACTTGAGCATCATTTTCCGTACGTAGAAAGATTTGAATTTCTTCACAACAAGGCATAAACAACTGAAAACATGATCAGCGCCAATCTCTCCCCCTAAACGCAGATTCACATGTTGAAACTGCAACTTTCATTCTCTCTTACATGTCAAACAACAACTTAGCTCTGAGACTCGACGAATGCGCAACAAAATTTTCGGCCTTTCGACTTTGCTGGCCATCCAAAGACGCAGGCTGTCACTTTCACAAAATCAACCACTTGTACTGACCCAAAGCTATGAGTACGGATTCCTGCAGGTTGCTATATAAACCCAATATCTCATTCATAGTTGCTGTAAAATATAGAGACTCATATTAGATTGAAGCAATGGAGGCCTCACATGGAGCAGAAGAAGCATCTAGAAATAAATTCGCAGTCCCGGTGGATTCGGAGCACAAGGCGACGGAGTTCAGGCTATTCTCGGTGGCGGCGCCTCATATGCGGGCGTTTCATTTATCGTGGATATCCTTCTTCGCCTGCTTCGTCTCCACCTTCGCTGCTCCGCCTCTGCTGCCACTCATCCGCGACAACCTCGGCCTAACCGCGACTGACATTGGCAATGCAGGGATAGCTGCAGTCTCCGGCGCAGTGTTCGCCAGGATTGCGATGGGGACAGCCTGCGACTTGTTCGGACCCCGCCTAGCCTCAGCGGCGCTCACCCTCCTGACGGCTCCAGCAGTCTACTGCACGGCCATCGCCAACTCCCCTGCCTCGTTCCTTCTTGTCCGCTTCTTCACAGGCTTCTCCCTGGCCACCTTCGTCTCCACGCAGTTCTGGATGAGCTCGTTGTTCTCGTCCAAGGTGGTTGGCACGGCCAACGGCGTGGCCGGAGGGTGGGGGAATCTGGGCGGCGGAGCCACGCAGCTCATCATGCCTCTGGTGTTCGACTTGATCAAGCACATAGGCGCCACTCAGTTCACCGCGTGGAGGATCGCCTTCTTCGTCCCCGGCCTTTTCCAGACTCTATCCGCCTATGGAATTTTCTTTCTAGGTCAGGATTTGCCAGATGGGAACTACTCCCAGCTCCACAAATCAGGGGATAAGCACAAGGACAGTTTCAAGCAGGTTCTGTATCACGCGATCACGAATTACAGAGGATGGATCCTGGCATTGACCTATGGCTACTGCTTTGGTGTAGAGCTGACAATAGACAACATCATCGCCCAGTACTTCTACGACAGGTTCGACGTGAGCCTCCACACAGCTGGGATCATTGCAGCCAGTTTCGGGTTAGCGAATCTCTTCTCCAGGCCGGGAGGAGGGATCCTGTCGGATATCACTGCAAAAAGATTTGGAATGAGAGGCCGCCTCTGGACTCTTTGGATCGTGCAGACGCTGGGAGGCGTTTTCTGCATTCTTCTGGGGAAGGTAGGATCTCTAGGGGTGTCAGTGGCCGTCATGCTCATATTCTCCGTCTTCGTACAAGCTGCCTGTGGCCTCACCTTCGGGGTTGCACCTTTTGTTTCCAGAAGGTATATATGGTTTATGTTGGTTATACTTTATTTGGATCGACTGGTGAAATTGGTCTCTCATATATATGATGAATGTTGGTTGGCAGGTCACTAGGGTTTATATCGGGGATGACAGGTGCGGGTGGGAACGTAGGCGCGGTTCTGACGCAGGTGATCTTCTTTAGAGGGTCACAATACTCCACAGAGACAGGTATAACATTGATGGGGGTGATGATAGTGTGCTGCACACTAGTGATCATGTTGATACACTTCCCACAATGGGGTGGGATGTTCTGCGGGGCGTCTTCAAAAGGCGCCACGGAGGAAGATTACTACTTGTCCGAATGGACTGCAGCTGAGCAGGAGCATGGTTTCCACAGCGCTAGCTTGAAATTCTCCGAGAACAGCAGAAACGAAAGGGGCAGACGGGTCGAACCAGTACCTACACCAGCTCTTGGCACTCCTAATGCATATGTCTAAAGCAAGCTACTTCTACTTTGTCTTTCGACAACTCTCGTGTTTTTACTATAGGCTAGAGTGTGATTCTGTAAAATATTGGTCTTTCTACATGTGTTGTGTTTGTGTTACATACATTCAAGTTTCAATGTTATAAGCAGTTGTTATTTGTATCTGATCTTTCTCTTACGTTTCTATTGCATCACACACACACACAGACATGAATACCATCAAGTAGCGATGCAATTAAGGAAATTTTGTCCATAGTTAGAAAGCAAAGCCATGATCTTGAAGGGAACAAAAGGAAATTAAGATAGAAGAGAAAACTTGTATACATCCAAACGTAGAGTGCATAAGTTCACTTATCCCCATTAAAGTTTATCAATCACGATTAGACAGATTCAAGATTGAGAAGGTGCAGGATTTACTAGAGCGCCTTTGTGGGCAGAGTCCCTGCTTCTTCTTCGGATATTAAGGGAACTTGTTACTACATCAATGCAAACAAATTATAAATAAATAAATATGCATCTATAAATGATAAAAGTAGTACTCCGTATCTTTTAGGGTTTCACCATGCAACCACAAGATGAACACTTCCTATTTTCCTGAGCAAGTGTTTTTGTTACAGTAGTGGAAGTTGGAAGCCGACGACTTGAGCAGGCAAATAAAAAAATGGTGATTTAATGATAGAAACAGCCATGGATATGCTTAAAATATCAGGAATACCCCTCTTCCCGAAAATTGAGACACGCAACTCCAGTGCAACCATATTTGGATTCCAATAAGCCAAACAAGTCGTACGTTGTAATCTCGTGGACCCATGCTTGGGCTATTTCTGGAAGACTTATCCAGCAGTCATCTGAAATCACAATCGTCTTCCTCATAAATCATAGTCCTAATTTTTAAGTGGACCGAGGACCCCACCCGTTGAAACACACAGTTTCACAACTTTAGAAAATTCAAGTCAATGTTTGTCCATCATTATTCTTTTCCTCCCAATCAACATATTTGCATAAAAATCCATAAATCCCACATAATCAAACACAGTTTCGATCAAAAAAATGCCATCTTCAGCTCTCTTGATGCTCATACTAATAATTTTGAATGTAAAACAGTCAGTTTCCGAGCCAAGAGCTACCGAAGCAGCTCTAATATGCAGCAACACAACGGCGCCGGAATCCGACCGGCAACTCTTCGTGCCCAACTTTCTGGCCACCATGGATTCCATCACTCCGGCTGTCGCGAGGGGAGGGCGCGGCGCGGTGATAAACGGGACGGGAAACGACACCGTTTACACGATGGGTGAGTGCATGAAGGATCTCTCTCAAAACGACTGCAACCTCTGTTTCGCACAGTGCAAGACCAACATCTTGCGGTGCCTGCCGTTTCAGCGCCTCACTAGAGGCGGCCGCCTTTTCTACGACGGCTGCTATCTCAGGTACGATGATTACATGTTCTTCAACGAGAGCTTGAGCTCTGTGGATAGGACTGTCTGCGCCGCCGATGATTTCGCCGGGAATCGGACGCTTTTCAAGGATACCGTCTCGGAGTTGTTGAGGAATATAACGGTAGAGGGGCCCAGGAATAACGGGCTTTTTACTGGGTTCGTGAGCAGTGGGAATTTGAGTGTTTACGGTTTGGCGCAGTGTTGGGAATCGGTGAGAGGCAGCGGCTGTGTGAATTGTTTGGAAAATGCGGTTTCCAGAGTTGATTCTTGCCCTCCTAAGGTGGAAGGGAGAGCGTTGAATGCAGGCTGTTATTTGAGATATTCAACCACCAAATTTTACAATAATTCCGTTACCGATGCACCGGCTGGAAACGGAGGTGTCCCTTCTTGTATGATTAATTTGATGTATATGAATTTATTTATGATTGTATTTAATCTTGTGATGTGTTAGGGGGTACACGCCGCCGTACTGCTATTATTGCCTCAACTAGTGGTGCAGTTGCTTGCCTGCTATTTGTAGCTATGGTTTCATTTTCCGTGAGGAAGAAGATTGTCAAACGACGGAGAGGTGAGTCACACATTGAATTCTGTTTTTCTTGGCAAAATTAGATTTGACATACTCGGATGCAAGCCAATTAGGTTCACCAATACCCACTTAGTTTAGTTAGATGTTTTTAATTACAATTAGGATTTAGTTACACTCACACGAGTTTTTTTGTGAAATTGGATTGATGGGGTGATATGATTTGGTGTGATTTACAGTGAAGAAGAAGCTAGGAGGTCTGTTGTCCATAGTTTCTAAGTCAAAAATCAACTTTTCATATGAAACTCTAGAGATGGCCACGGGTTACTTCCATAGCTCCAACAAACTAGGGCAGGGAGGGTCTGGTTGTGTTTACAAGGTAATAGACATAGTTTCTTGTATGATGTTGCATAATTCTTGTTTGAGAACAAATACTTAAATAGTAATTGATTTTGGAATAGGGTGTATTACCAAACGGAGAGACGGTTGCTGTGAAGAGGCTATTCTTCAACACAACGCAATGGGCAGATCACTTCTTTAACGAAGTAAATTTGATCAAAGATATCAATCACAGAAACTTGGTGAAGCTCTTGGGTTGCAGCATTACCGGCCCCGAGAGTCTCCTTGTGTACGAATACGTGCCAAATCAAAGCCTCCACGACTATCTATTTGGTACTGCTCGACTAGTCCGTATTGACAAGTGTTGAAGTGCTTTAATTCCCCCTATTATCTAACTTTGGTTTCCTGAACCAGCTAAGAAAGATGCTCCCCGGCTTGAGTGGGAGCAACGACTCAAGATCATCACGGGTACTGCTGAGGGTGTGGCGTATCTTCATGATAACTCAAACCTGAGGATCATACACAGAGACATAAAACTGAGCAATGTGCTTCTGGAGGAGGACTTCACTCCCAAGATTGCTGATTTTGGCCTTGCTAGGATGTTTCCAGAAGGCAAGACCCACATCAGCACTGCTCTTGCTGGTACACTGTGAGTTCATCCATTTTCTCTCTTTTCATTACTAATTCTTGTGTCGGTGTCACATAGATTTATACTTTTTTCTGGTTTGATCAGTGGATACATGGCACCGGAATACATAGTCCGTGGAAAGCTAACGGAGAAAGCAGATGTGTACAGCTTCGGAGTCCTAGTAATCGAAGTTGTGACGGGTACGAGGAACAATGCTTTCTCTCACAATTCTCAGTCAATCTTGGCGAAGGTATCTATCTTCATCACTCATTGCCTTGTAAAGAAAGGGCTTAAACTCAACCCTCATTTCGGTGCATTGCATTGCAGGTGTGGAATCTTTATAAGTCAGGAAATGTGACAGAAGCAGTTGATCCCTCATTAAAAGGGAATTTTCCAGAAGAGGGGGCGGCTAGGCTGCTCGGAGTTGGCCTACTATGCGTGCAAGCCAATGCAGAGCTCCGGCCATCCATGTCGGCGGTGGTGATGATGCTTAACGGCAATGGAGACATCTCTCAGCCAACGCAGCCCCCATATCTCAGCTCCGCCTCTGCACAATTCCTCAATCCATTTAGCAAAAGAGATTCTTACACGCAGTCTTCTGGTAATGAAATAACAGAGAGCATCGTCCAGCCAAGATGATTAGGCTGCTCTAACACATAATGAAATCTTCCCTTCCTAACAGATTTTTGTTTATTAACAAATTAGATTATTCATTAATTCAAGAGTCTTTTGCTCTGTAATTAATCAAATCTTCGCCGTGGACAGTAAATAAACAGCTACTTATTATTTGGAATAAGTTACAGCATTTCAAAGTTTGTGTACCTTATAAATGTTTTGTTACTGATTTTAATATATGGGCTTACATTTCCCACAATAATAGATTGGGCTATTTCAAAGGGGGTTAGCCCAGTTGGTACCTTAATGAGGGATTGAAATATCCAAGTGAAGCAATTTTGGAAACTTGGGATAATAATTATAACAAAATCGTAACGCCGTCAAAATCTTTATAAATAATGTCCCAAATTTGTTGTCCCTTTTGACACGTGCTTCACACTAAGTTATCATTCCAATTTCACAAATATACACAATATTAAATAAGATAATCTTTAATCTCAAATTAATTTTAATTTTAGACAGATATTTGCGTTAGGTCGGCCTATTGTTAGGCCAATTGTTTGCCGCTCCTATTCTAAGCCATGAGTCGAGCGAGGGGGAGTCGAAGGCGAACTCGGAGCGAGCCGTAAAAGCATAATTATTGACGGTCTCATTATCTATATATTAATTATCGAAGCCGAAGGCGGAGCCGTTTGTTGTTTGCCGCCCCCTATTATTGTTG
>JAYJMF010359291.1:0-10184 GCA_036873715.1 Salvia sclarea | reverse complement strand
CCATCATTTTCACTTTTTATTAAAACCCGTGCCACTCTTCCATGGGCCTATATATGGGGGACGGAGGGAGTATAAATCTAAAAAACAATGCAAATATTTATGAGCGGCATGCGACGCGCTCGCACAGAAGCTGTTATCTATTTTATTCTGCATTTATATCTCAAAAGGCGATGTGGTCTAGTGGGGCTCGGCCCATATTTAAGTTAAGTGCTTGGGATTTTGGAGGCATGGGTTTGAATCCCAGCATATCCAAATTTTCAACTTTTCTTTTTTCTTTCCCTTTCAAATTTTGATCTTTTCTTTTCGTTTTTTCCCCTTTTTTTGCTTTTTTTTTTTTTTCTTTTTTTATACTTTTTTAATTTTCCTTTTTATGTTTATTTGTGGTACTTATTTCAGTTTCTATTTTTTAATTAATTAAAATGGCATTTTTAGTGTGATAAAATGACACTTTAATTATATAATAAAGTACCAATTATTTGCCGCTCCTATTCTAAGCCATGAGTTGAGCGAGGGGAGCCGAAGGCGAACCCGGAGCGAGCTCAAAGATAAAATTGTTGCCGGTCTCATTACATATATATTAATTTTCGAAGCCGAAGGCGGAGCCGTTTGTTATTTGCCGCCCCCGATTATTGTTTTTAGTTGGCACTATTAGTTATTCGAAATGACACTTGTAGTTGTATAAAATGACACTTTTAGTGTTTCAAATTGACACTCTTTCTATTATTGTTTTTAGGGGGACACTATTACTTATTGGAAACGGTACGTATAGTGTTTAAAAATGACACTTTTAGTGTTTAATGACTAGGGTTAGTATTTAGTGGTTAAGCTTTAGTGTTAAGGGGGTTAGGGTTTAGTTTTAGGGGCTAGGACTTAGTTTTAGAGGTTAGGGTTTCGAAATGGCACTAATAATCATTCAAATTGACACTCTTACTTATACAAAGCGACACTTATAGTTATTCGAAGGGGCACTAATAGTTATTCAAATTGGCACAATTAGTTATAAAAATTGGCACTTATAGTATTTCAAAATAGCACGTTTTAGTTTTAAGTGTTTAGGGGTTATGGTTTAATGTTTAGGGGTTAGGGTTTAATGTTTAGGGGTTAAGGTTTAGTTTTATGGGTTAGGATTTTAGAAAAATAATAGTGCATTATTTATTATTCGAATTGACACTAATACTTGTACGAAATGGCACTACTAGTAATAAAAAATGGCACTTGGCAACTGACGCTCCCCTAAAAAAAAATTTTAAAAAAAAATTCAAAAAGTCAACGACCAACGCGGGCTGCGACCTGTTGCACAGGAGTGTGCCTCTTTAAACAACTATAACTGTGACACAGATTCACATAATTATTTATAATAACTTAGTTACATTACCATGTACATGCCTTCATACATCTATCTGAGTAGAAAATCTTCTTAACAAAGTTTCAACTGGAGAAGCGTCGGGCGAAAACGAATCCCTCGCCCCGTGAAAGCGAAAAGTCGAGACGAATAACACGATATTTAACAAGCATGCAGTGGTTGTGCCTTCTCAAGCAGTGCCTTGTAGCACTGCAGGCTGCAAAGAGGGAGTTTCGACTTGGAATCTCTGTACTTGTACGCATTCGTACAAGAAGGGCCGGCACATTTCTCTCGTGGCGGAGGATAGCTGGTAATCGAGACACAAATTCAAGCTCGACTCATAAAATGGAGATTTAGCTGAAAATCCGAACTGGCTATCGATATACCTGCAAGACTTGGGCTCGAATATGCTTGGGAGGCCGACCTCAGCAGGAAAAGTCACAACTGTCCCTGAAGGCCCCATGACCCATCTCACAGCATCGGGTGCGACTGTAGCACCATTTGCATTTCTCTCCTGCGTTGTGACGTATATGGTAAACATATAAATGTGTTCGGGAAATAAAACTGTTCCCTAGTCTTAAACAGCTTTTTACCTCTGCTAGCTCCTGCTGCCGTTTTTTGATCTTATCCTCTCGCCTTTTCCTGCTCGAATCTTGGCCCAAGATTTTTTTAATTGCCTCAGCCTAATAATGAGGAAGCATGCATAAGAATCCGGTACATCACTGCAGAATTTCAGAGTGTGAAAGAGCGAACATACCTCAGATTCACGTAAGGCCTTTTCGTTTTGTATCCTACGCCTTTGGGCAGCCTCGGCTCTTTTCAGTTGTTGCTCCACTTCTGTTAGTTGTTCCTTTGTCTCTGCCAATAATAATAACACGAAGATAAGCAGTCAATTCTCCAAGAAATTGAATAACACAAAAATCGATCAACGAGTACAGTGTAAGAAATGCTCACTTCTTGGTGGGGCAGGCGGCAACCCATCTGGGAATTGGACAGAATTAGCACCTGAACCAGGTGACCCGTCTCTGCCAGATAAAGTAGCTCTACGGCGGGTAGTGATCGAACTCTCTTTGGATTTTTCAGCAACCTCAATTGGTAACTTTCTCTGTTTCTTATTCTTGTGTTCAACCTCACCATCGGATACGGATTCTTCCTCCTCTGTATATTCAGTATCTTCGGGTGCTCGTGCAGATCTGGATTTCTTACGTCCTTTGACTGAACTCGAGGAGCGATAATCTCCAATAGCCAAAGAGGAATCTTCAATACCTCTATCCATTACCCTAGAAATCTTCCGCAATTTCCTGCCCCTAATGGTACCAATGCCATCTTCATACTCTGTATTATCATAAGAAGTGATTCTTGAAGTTTTGAGCTTCTTAAGGTACCGAATCTCATCATCATCCTCGTCATCATATACTTCATCATCCGAATACTTATTGACTACGGACTTGTTTTTAGATGGCCTATCATGCTTCACAGCTTGCTCGACAGATTCCCCGGGTATATCCGCCCCAAGCGAATCCACTTTCCCAAAGGCAAAGCCAGTCCTGGAAAAATCTTTCCATGGCACGCCACGGAGCTTACCCTTCTCGTTTCTAACACGGAGATTGTGATTTTCCTGTTAACAGACACCAACACTGTAAGGTATCCAAAGCTGTCAGGTATGTGGCCAATAAAAAGGGGGTATATTTCGAAAAAAAATTGAAAGCAGCTAGGCAGGCTCAAGAATATACAATGAATATTAAGTTATGAATTCGCTTGCAAGATGCAATCCAATCGTCTGCCGGAAATAAGAGTTTTAAAACAGGGAAAGACGCAGAAGATCTTTTAACATCTACAATTTCATTCTCACACACAAATATTTCAACAGTAACTTGGTGATGTATAGTATAAAATGCATCATTCAATAGCATTTCCATTTTAGAAATACAGTCCACCGAGTTACAGGGCATAACTACTGAAAAGCCTTCAATCAAGAGAGACATATACCTGACGATTCACCTCCGGAAGAGGATAAGCTGCATCTGAGGAAGACTTTGCAGCAACATTTCCAGCTACTGACGAACCGCCTGAACTAGATCTCGTGTGAATGGTGTGTGTTACTCCTCCAACCTTGAGTTTCACCTTATTGACTTTGTTTCCAGTTCCATCAGACGCTTGCTCGCTCATCTTATCGTCCTTCATTTGCCGACTAGCTGCTGCAGGAGCGTCTTCAACAGAACTTTTAAGGTTAATGGATTCCTCCAATGTGTCGCCTTCGTCATAACTCCTATCCACTGTTTCAGCATCACCGAGGTGTAGCGATGGCGTTGAAGACTCCTTTCCCTCACTCGGTGCATCACTCACATGGTCGGATGGAGTTGATGACAATGAGATTAAATCTACATATTCTCGGGGAGATTCAGACTCATTATGACGACGATTCAGACTACTCCTCTTCCTCGAAGGTCTTCGTGTTGTGTTAATCCCAGAATCCCCATGGCTATCCATATAATCGGAAACAACTCGATCAGAAGCTTATTCAACTTCTTTCTCCTGCCAACACAAATCCTAACAAAAGAAACACAAATCAGATTCTTCATCAAATCATGCATAAGAGTCAAAATGCATTCGTTTTAGGTGTAGCATATATGAAGTTATGAACCAAATTGGGGAATAAATTTTCACATAAACACAAACATACTAAATTTCGAAGCCTTTACAACTACAATATCGGAACCAAAGCAAATGGAAAGAATTCAATCAGAAGCTTATTCAACTTCTTTCTCTTGCGAATACAAATCCTAACAAAATAAACACAAATCAGATTCTTCCTCAATCATGTATAAGGATCAAAATGCATTCGTTTTAGGGCTAGCATATATGAACCAAATTGGGGATATGAATTTTCACAAAAAGCAAACACACTCAATTTCAAAGCCTAACAACTACAAAATGGGAACCAAAGCGCCAGATTCATATTTATCCATAAAAACTTCGATAACTTAATCTGGAACTAGTTTGCTTTCACGCATACAATTATGGAAGCCTCTACTTCAACTACACCAAACAATATTACCGAAGATATAAACAATCGATACGTCTCTTCAATTTCAACTGAAATTCCATAACAATCACTTCAAAATGCGGCAATTTTTCTTCTGCCTCCAAAAAAGGGAAGGTTGAAAAAAAAGCGAAAATAAAGTAAGCATCAAAGCCAAGGTAGAAGAATTTTACCTGCAAACAATCCGCAGCAGATTCCAACAGCAATCATCCACACAAAATTGAAAAGAAGAAGCGATGAGTGATGAGAGATGAGTCTCAGCTCGTTTACTCAGTAATGAATGTCAGTGTGAAAGCAATAAAAGTAAAGTCGCTGTTTGTTGTTTAAATCGTTTTGATTTTTCCGGTTATGACTTTATGCTTTATATTTAACGAATTACTATAATTTAATTTGGCAACGAATTACTATAATTTAATTTGGCAAAATATAGGAGTACGTATTTATTGGGATGTCAATTCAATTCGAACCCAACGGATTGACTCGAATAACCCAAAAGATATAGCGGGTTAGGGCTGAATTTTTACGATCCGAAATTATAGCGGGTTTCATGGGCTGGACCGATTAACCCGCGGGTTGTATGGGCTAGCCCGAACGGGTTGCGGGTCGGCCCGATGGGCTGGAGATTTAAAAAAAAAAGAATAACGACATTATTTAGAAATTGAAACTCACTTTTCATTAAGCGCTATGTACCATAATTTTGTCACAAAACAATAATCTACCCATTAATATATACTTTACAATTTTAATTGTATATATGTATGATTATTTATTTGTTATAAAGGGATAATATTTAAGTTACTTATACTCCTTACATCCATCATTTATTTTTCGCAATATTATTAATAAAATCGCTGAAAGTAGTAAAGATCCACTAGATTTAATATTTTTCAAGATAAAATTAATTCATTTTTTTGAAAACAAACCAAATCAAATGGCACAACTCGAAATGTAACATGATCCAAGTCAAATATGATAAAAGAAATATATGTTAAATATTTTTTGGTAAAGTGTCCAGCCCGATGGGCTAGCCCGAACGAGTTATGGTTAGGGTTAGGATCGATAAATTTTAGCCTGAATAGCCCGCACTGAATAGCCCGACAACCCGATAGAATTGACCCGAAACCCGATGGGTTGACCCGATTGACATCCCTACTTGCGGTGACCTTATCAATAGGACAATGATTTGTTTATTGAAAAATAATAACTTCATTGACAATTTACATACATCCTTCGTAATTAGTAATTACATGATCAAGGACAGTGTCATTGCGTCAGTAAGTAGGAGAATTAAAAAAATACCACAAGCTTAATTTGTAGGCTTGTAGCTAGTAGTTTAGTAATGGTTAAGGTTGTGGCTAATAGGCAGTAATGGAATGGGAATAGAATGATCATTCTTACATACATTCTCATTCGGTAAGATTTTCACAGCAAAAGTTATTATTCTCTCATGAATGCCCATATTCATGAACATGAGTTATTATTTACAGGCAATCAATCCTAATAAAAGATATAATAATAGTAATAAATAACTTATCAATAATAAAATTATTAACAATAATTTATTTATTAAATAAATTGTTATTATTTTTATTATTATATTTTTATATAATAATAATAGTAATAATTATTATTATTATTATCCCTCTTACCTCATTTTTATTCTTATCCATTCATTATTCCATGTGCATATCATCATACTAGCAACAATAATAATTTTCCATTCCATCCCATATTCTCATATAACTTTATTACTGCATACCAACCACCTTAAGATAAATCATAATCTCCCATCCCCAACTCAAATAACACTAATAACTTATGACATATAAATTACATGTTTACCGACCATCAATCACATAATACTGTTACATTTCAAGTTTTCAACCCATTATAACACTGTAATAAGTTGACTACAGCCCAAGATTGAAAATATTCCACACGTACAACCACATAAGTAACATTTTAAGTAGCACTCACAATTTTCATGGGCCAAAAATGGTATATGCCTAGAATAAACTAGTCCACTACATCTAAAATTTTGATAAAGATTCAGCCAACAAGACTAGAAATTGGTTTCAATTAACAAAATAAGTTTTGCTAGAAATTCATTTATATCTAAAATTTTGCTCGATTAGTAGGGGGGAGGGTTGTGGAATTATGCAAAATAGTCTAGTGTTAATCAAATCAAACTCATTGAAGATCGAGCTGGAGTGTGTTTGGTTGAGCTCATATTGCACATGCGTGCATATGTATCAATATATATGTGTGTGTATATATATAATATTATAGTATTAAGTTTCCGTATGTACAAGATCTAATTAATCATTTTAAGGGGTGTTTGGTTTTTCTTGATTACCTTTGATTGATAAAATAATTAAATATGTGGATGTGTGTGTGTCTAATATTAAGTTTACGTATATTTAGTTTGAATGATTGGACTTGTATTAAATTATTCGGCCATCATACAATCCAAATTTGGGTTGAGTATTAGTTCAATCTTTAATCCATAATGTAAAATATGCAAAACTACATTTACCAAAGTTGTTTTAGTCAAAATTACACACAAAGAAAGTGGACTGTATTTTGGAATTACTGAATGCCACAATTAGAGTCTTGAGAAATTATCATGAGGTTTAGTTTAATTTTTAGCCACTAAGGTAATAAGTTATGATTAATTTATGCAAGTCAGCAATTAAAAGATAAAAGGAACGAGTTATATACTTATATGTTTGAATCCAAATTGATTGCTAATTGCTACGTTTTGGTCTAGTATTTTAGCAAGGCATGATCATCATCTATATACATTCTTATGTTATCTGCGAGAAGCCAGCAAATCAATTGCATAAACTTGATCACCACAATGAAAAATGTGAAGAGTTTTAAGTAGTTGTTGAGTTGTAAAAAACTCCGAACTTTAATTGAATGACAAATATTGCTTATAGAAAAGTGAACATATTATAATGTGTATTTATTATTATTTTATCATTTACCTTAAGTTGTATATAACTTCGAGCTTTAGATTAATTGTTTTAATTATATAATAACATATAAAAGTTAAACATAAAAAAAATAGTCCCCGTGCATCGCACGGGCACGAATACTAATTTAAAAGTAAAACTAATATGTAAGTTTGAACTGCACCAAGAAAATTACTCTTATTCATTATACTATTAAACTCAAGACAATCATATTAAAATATTTCTCATCACCTCGAGAATAATTGTCCTGCTTAAATTCATGTTTGTCATAAAAATATAGAAAGTTCCATATGATTTAAGGAATTTAAAACTAATAAATGTTCAATGCGATAAAAAAATCATAGATTTGTGATATTATATACAAAACGAATACTATCTTATTAAATCATGAAATATTTATGGTCTTTATAAATTATTCTAATTTGTATATTATATTGATAAAAAAATTAATTTAATTTCTAGTTATATATTGATATTATATAGTTAGAATTAATAACTAAAATTAAAAAAAAAACTGCAAATAAGAAGAAAAAAAACTACAATGTGGAAAAGGATAAGTGAAAGAAAAAGAAAACAATAAAAAATTATTTGACAACAGTTAGGAAAATATTGAAAAAGTAATTCAAATTTATTTCAAATTTTAACTTCAAACTTTAAATGGCAATAACTTTTTCATATAAAAATCATTTTATGTGTATCACATATCAAATTAAAGCTCGTATACGATCTTAAATTTGACATTTATATTGAATATTTTATTTTTAATCAAAGTTTTGATCACACTATTCCTATGACAAAATAGCGGCAGTAAATAGATAAGTCGAGTCTAGTATCCACAAGGATCGATATGGCGATATCACAACAATAATCCTAGTCGAAGCTTCACTATTATCTAGACGAATTTTTATGGGTTTGGTGAAGAGAACTAGAAAGTAAAATAACACAATTAAAAGATAGGATTAAATCAAATAATGGAAAACACGATCCTAGGGTAGCAATCCCTAATCAATCCTATACTTGTTATTCTTATTAATATATTTATCACTTTAATCCAACTATGATAGAATACTCTTTCTAATACAATCTAAGGACCTTGGTTAGGTAACCCTAGATAGTGGGCTAGTCTATACTCTATCTCTGAGTAGGACTCTAGAGAATTAAACTAGTTACCAAAAGCTCATAAGTATTTTTAATCTCCTATGATCTCAATTTCCGGGTAGGATAATCGAAAATTATATCAAACTCTTTTAAATCGATTATGAGATAAATCCGGTTAGTCTAAATCTCACAACTAGACACGCAATCCTAGTGGCCAACTATGAAAGCATGGATTAAGCACCACAAGAGTTGAATCATAGGTGTGGAAGGCAAAAAATTTAATAAAACAACTTGTATAGAATTAATTAGTTCATACACACCCTAGGATCATGAGTAGTTTCATGATACTAGGAAAAATCAAAGCAATATAAAAGAAAGATATAATTGAAAGATAAGGGAAGAAAGAACTCTTGATGACGAAAGAAAACTTGAATAAACTTGAATCTTGATTCCAACGTCGAACAACGAACAACGGAATTGAAATTGCTAGAAATAAACTAAACTTGAAAGTAAACTAAAACTATGGAATAAGGTATCAAAAAATATGAAAAATATGATACAAGGGCTGATAAGATGCCTATTTATAGCTGAGAATTCGTGCATGACATCCCCGTTGAAGAAGGAAACCGAATCGGACTCGAACTAGGTAATTTGACCATCTTTAGGACACTTTCGCCGGCTCCCTGTCGCTCGATAGGTGGACTGATAGGTAGGTCGATTTTGGGATTGTTTGACGCTGTTTGGCTTATTTGGCTATCGGGCTGCCTGTCGGTCGATGGTAGCCCGATAGACATATGAGCGTTTGCGCGACGTTTTTGTTTTGGCTCTTTCTCTCTCGTCCGGACTCCAAATCACGCACGGTTTTTCGCCTACAGACTTCTATCGTGATGTACTTCGATCCTATGTATTCAAAACACCTCAAATTATTCATTATATTTCTACCATTTTCCAACTTCTGTCTTTAGGTCTTCATTCTCGTCTTCGCGTGCTCGCTTTCATGCCAATGAACCTACAAAACACCAAAAACAACCCAAGCGTAGCACAACTTGATAAAATATAAAACAAGACCAAAACAAGCTAAATGCTACTAAAATAAGTATTAAACATGTAAAACTAAGGATGGAAATATAAGTAAAATAGGCACTTATCAATCACATATCAAATTAAAAGCTCACATTAAGATCTTAAATTTGACATTTATATTGAATATTTTATTTTTATTCAAATCGTATATTTTTTCAAAATAAAGGAAGAACGGAAAGACAAAAAACTAACCTCCATAAACGTGCATGTAGTGGGTGCATGATTGAAATTAATAATACTAATGCAAAATAATAATTGCAAAATTAGTCTCAAAATGATTTGAAACTGATTTTCAATTTGACTCTACATTTAAATATAGTATAGATTTTAGACAATTTCCTAAGTATTTTTACCATTTAATGCATTGGGCATAAAATCATTCGATCTAAATGCTACACATTAAGAACATAAGCCAGATGATGAAACGGGAGTTCACATAGGCAATCTAGCTTACCACTCAATTCTATACTAGTTTTGTCCATCCGTGCCATGCACGATAATAATTTTAATTTAAAAAAATCAAAAATATTAAGCATGAAATGTAAAATATTATAATTTGTTCTGTTATACAACATGTTTAAAAATTTTGAAAATAATTTTATACACTTACACATTTAATTTCCTATATAATAATGATTGA
>JAYJMF010359280.1:0-10185 GCA_036873715.1 Salvia sclarea | reverse complement strand
TTTTTTTTTTTTTTGTTTTTTTTTTTTTTTTTTTTTTTTTTTTTTTTTTTTTTTAAAACGTTAGTAAAGCCTTAAATTCTCCAATTGGACCTTCAATTAAGCCTGGAATTTTGCGCATGCATGATGCAATAAACCAACAGACATTTTTTTTTGATAAATAAATGCATGAATTTTTAAATGGCTGCTTCACGGAGGACTCGAACCCGAGACCTTTGGTCTCGGACATTAACCTCCTACCACTAGGCTAACACACACACACTGAAAAATGGCTGAAGGAGGATTCGAACCGACAAGGCCACACCCCTAAAGTATGGAAATAGCGCTTAGCCAACTGCACTACAACTCTGCAACAAAGCATAGTCGGTATAATTTACTAAATTCTGGTAGGACGTTTTGATGAGTAAGTATGAAATGAGTTTGAAACGAATATGAAAGTGAGCCTAGCATTCATGATGGGTCTAGATCGGGGTTTGGAAAATTAGCTACAGGCTACGGTTTCTACTAACCGAACCCATTTATGTGTAAATTTTAAGCAAATTTGGGTTTGAAAAATATTTAATGGATGAATACCGACCCACTATCATCCTTAAAGATAATTAAAAATAAAAACCAAATGAGATTGGTAGATTCACTCTATTTTAACTATCTTTTAAACCGACTAGGCGACTATAAAGATTTCCTGAATCAAGCAGAGATCTGAAACAAATAAGCAATATAACTACCTTGAACACAACTCTTAAGGAAAACAAAGAACTACATTAAACTAACAAAGATTGAACAGCAGATTAACAATGTAAACGGTATTGCAGCAAAAATAATTCATACTGCAAAACCAAAAAAAAATAATCGATTAAACGACAGGACATTACTACAAGAAACTAGAGATTCCAGCGACCCAACAGCAGATGAAGATCGATGAAAACTCAGGAATCCAATGAACCTTCATTTATGTCTCACCACCAAAAATCATGGTCATCAAAATATTCATCCGAACCATCACTGGCCCCAACGAATTCAAGAGAGTCGTCGTAGTCAGACTCTATATCGATGTCAGAGAAGCCACTTCTATAGTCATAAGACGATGTTTCATGATCATAAATCTTAGCATCAAAAGGGTAATCATCAATCGAGTCATTGGGAAGTCTCAGATCTCTTATCATTTGCGTGCATAATCTGCCTATGTTCCCACCGAAACGGAGGTTAAAGCACTGCCTCAGATCAAGCGATTCAAGGTGAGGACAGCCGTCAAGAATGGCCTGCAAGCCTTCGTTTGTCATTTGGTTTCCAAAGAGCCGGAGATGGCGTAGTTGAGGCATGGTTTCTGCAATTGCTCGGGCCTCCATATCACAGTCAAGATCCTGATGCTTGAACCAGCTGTTGTTAAATGTAAATGACTTTAAGTGAGGGCAAGATCGGCCAATAGCTTCAATAAATTGTGGATCGATATAAGTGTAGTATAGATGCAGCTCCTCCAGCAGAGGCAAATTTTAATTGCTTCGATCAGACCATCATCTGTTATGTCATAGCAAAGTACAAGTCGGAGACATTTCAGCTGACTAGACCTGTTAAAACGGGTGAAAAACCAAACTCAGATACAGCTAGTTAGGTATTACTAGGAAACCTTTATACAAATGCACTATGGTAATCAGAAAAATAAGTCGATAATAGGCATTATCATTAAGCACCTACAAACTGAACCAAGGAAAAGGATATCTACAAAAGAAATCGAGAAGCAAGAGTGAGCAAACAAAAAATATCAATATATGCATCAAAATACATATACGACACGGCTGAATGGCACAAATATCAATTCTAATAACTGCATGAGACAGGTTATTCCAAATAGATGCCAATATGAAGCCAAAAATGATGAAAAGGACCAGATAAATCCAAGTTAACCTAAGTAAAGATTCATTCAATAAGTCAATATGACTGCAGGAGAAAATGAGAAGTAGAGATTTTACATTACCAGAATCATACTCATTTCCGCAAAACGAATAAGAACTTCCGTTTTCCAATGAAAAATTCAACTTTAATCAAAAGCCAGAATGAAATGCGTGTAAACCTTGATTCTAAATCATCTTCAGTTCCTTCATTTTTCTCACTTACAATCACAACTCTTTCTGTCTCAATACACAATCAACATATAAATTTCAATGGAAACATTGATAACACATCATCATGAATTCCCTCATATTTTAAATCACAACTCTTTTCGTATCAAAGCACAATCATCCACAAATATTCCCACGAAAACGCTTGATTGGGAACCACAACGTCCAATAAGCCAAATTCACACCAGAAAACACCACAAGATATATGAACTTATGCAATTCACCCAAAACAGAGCACCTTACACAGACTTATCTTATACGAAGTCCAAACCAAAATGACAACTTGGGCAAGAAATCGAATCTCATATACAGCAAATTAGCCCATGAATAATCGGTTTTCCATCAAAATTGCAGTCCCTGTGCACTGGAAAATAATAATTACCTCTGAGAAATGTAGAGCAGCAATTCATCAGTACCAAAATACTCGATATTGATATCAATTAATTGGCCCTGGCTGCGATCGACTGCGTGGCGGCACATTATCTCCAAATCGTAGGGCATGTCATGGAGATCGCCCAAGTTTTGCATGTCGATGATCCGCCACATGGAAGGGTCTCGGCAAACACTCTGCCACGCAGTGCACACGCTCTGCGCCGCCGTCAGTATCTCGATTGCCCCCAACTTGTGCAGAATTGCCGATGTTAAATCTCGCGGCAATTCCAGCCAGGGAGGCGCCGTCTCCGCCGGGCTCGATGAGGACGACATCTGATCTTTTGTTTTGGGGAAATATCGATTTGGCAAGGCAAGAATTTTAGGGTTTGGAGAAGGACGAAACGTTAATGAGATGATTAGAGTGGGAAGGATTTAAACTGACACGTGTCAAAATATATCGATAGGATCGAGATTTCATTCGCGTGAGAAATGAGGACGTAGAAACGTTATGTATTTCATATCTACACTAATATTTTTTTAGTTGTCATATTTTTTTGTATATAATATTCTTTTTATGTCAGTACTTTCTTATAATTAAATAATGCAAAAAATTAAAGATTGCATTACAGAGTACTTGAAGTCCCTTGCTTTTGTTATTATTGTGTGAAGGAGGATGGAGGGTGATGATGCTTCTTATATATTCCTTCTCATAATAACGTATATATAGGAATGTCAATGGAACCAACTCACTCAGTTTTGGGTCAAATCATTCGGTTTCAAATTATTTTTCATTTTAGATAAGTTTTTCTTTATCTGTAGTTAAAATATTTCGACTCTAATTTCAACCTACTCGATTTCAGGGTAGCCTGTCGGAATATTTATGGAAAAAATTGATAAATATGAATTTTTTTGATAAATATTTTTATTAACATAAATTAGATTGTGTTTTCTCAACAAATATTTAATTTCACAAAATAAGTGTCATTTTTAACATAAACCTACATAATAACTAATAAATTACTAATAATTTGAGGTAAATGATTATCTTCATCTCATAAAGTTTATTAGATTTTGGAGAAGGAAATAAACACAATCTACAACTACAAGCATCAAAATTGTATTATAAAAAAAAGTAATAAAAATTATATAGGTTAATCGGGTCAAACCATTTAGTTTTTGAGCGGGATCTATCGAACTCGAGCTATTTTTCAGTTTGGACTAATTGATTTTTTTTAAAATTTCGAATTAAAATATTTAGGCATTAACCATTTCTTTCTCGGTCTATTTGGGCCGCCTGTCGATTTCGAATTAAATTGGCTATCAAATTCTAAAATGAAATACTTATTTGAACACATTTTATATTTAAAATGGAACTCTTACTGAGATTAGGAGGGAGTATTATTCATTATTTCATTAATATGTCTTAGAACATTTTTTATAAAATGACCCTAATATGAGATTTAAACTACTATTTTTTTTCAAAAATATTGATTTCGAATGAAAAGACCTTAATCTTGATTTAAACTATTATTAACTATGATTCGCTATGCCATAATAATTTTAATTTTATAATAAGTATGAAATAACTAATTCACTAACACTAGTAGAATCATAAAATATTGAGACACATGATCCAAGCCATCTTTTAAACCACAAACAATGCATTCTAAAAAAAAAGGATCCCAAATGAGATGTGCAAATTCACGTCCTATATCAATGTATTTCGCCTATTATGCAGTCAAGCCAAATACATCAACAATTAGGCAATATAACTACATCCAACTCAACTTTAAAATAATCCTACATTATAATTTCAAAGAAAACAAACATGCATTAAACTAACTACAAAGATTGGAACGGTTGATCAAAGTTTACAATGCATATGGAATTGCGGCAAACATCATCCATCTTGCAAATCCAACAAATTAAACTTTTGAAAAGCAGGACATTATATACAGGCTACAAGAAACTAGAGACCGCAGACAACACGACACAGCAGCTGAAGATCGATAAGAGCTCAAGAACCTCCGTCGTACGCTTACATTCACCAAACATCATGGTAATCGAAATATTCACCCGAACAATCACTGGCCCCAGAAAATTCCAGATAGTCGTCGTAGTCAGACACTATATCCATGTCAGAGAAGCCAGTTATATAGTCATCATCCGATGTTTCATAATCACATATCTCAGCATCAAAAGGGTAACCATCAGTCGAGTCATGGGGGCGCCTCAGATCTCTAATCCTCTGCGTGCACAATTTGCTTATGTTTCCAGCAAAATTGACATTGAAGCACTGCCTCAGATCCAATGACTCGAGAAGAGGACAACCATCAAGAATGGCTTGCAAACCTTCGTTTGTCATTTTGTTACCAAAGAGTTGGAGATGGCGTAGTCGAGGCATGTTCTCTGCAATCGCCCGGGCCTCTGAATCACAAACGAGATGCTCCTGCCTGTACCAGCGATTGTTTGATGTAAACGACTTCAAGAGAGGGCAGGATCGACCAATGGCTTCAATAGCTGGTGGATAAATAGAAGTATAGAACAGATGCAGCTCCTCCAGGAGAGGGAATTTTTGAAGTGCTTCGACCAAACCATCACCTGTTATGCCATAGGAAAATACAAGTTGAAGACGTTTGAGCTGACTAGACCTGTTGAAATGGGTCAAAAGATATTACTAGGAAATATTTATACTAGAACAGAAATCAATAAACAATAATGAGCAAATAAAAAATCTAAACATACGCATAAGCACATAACTGCATGGCAGTTTTCCAGCAGATACCACTGACAAACTAATTAACAATGATGAGAAGGACCAGATAAAACCAAGTTAACCCAAGTAAGGATTCATTCAATGTGTCAATATGACAGCTAGAAATGAGAACTAGAGACTTTTATATTCCCAGCGTCATACCTATTTCATGAAACCAATACAAAACTTCCACTCTCAAATGCTAAATTTGACGTTAACCTATGAAGCCAGAACGAAATGTATGTAGACCCTTGATTCTCAGTCCTCCTTCAGTTCCCTCATCTTCTCAATTAAAACCAAGGATGGCTGTTTACATCTCAGAAACAAAACCATCATCAGACATTCCCACATAAACCTTCATATCTCTCATCCTTCAATTCCCTCATTTTCTCAATTACAATCACGAATCTTTCTGCCTCAAATCAAAATCATCAAATGAAATTCCCATGCAAACATAATTTCAATCACAATCACAGCTATTTACGTCTAACAAACACAATCATGCACTGATATTTCCGCAACTACGTCTGAGAAACCAAATTTACGCCAAAAAGCAAACCACTTGAGCACAATTATCACGACATTCACACCATAAACAGGAGTATCGATTACACGCAATTAAACCAAAACAGAGAAAATGACAACTCCGGCAATACATTGAAGCTAATATACACCAAAACATAACATCATCGGTTTTCCAGCAAAGTTGCAGTCACTATACACAGGAGAACACTAAATTACCTTTGAGAAATGTAGTGCAGCAATTCACCTGTACCAAAATACTCAATGTTGATATCAATCAATTGCCCCTGGCTGCGATCGACTGCGTGGCGACACATCTTCTCCAAATTGTACGGCATGTCCCAGAGATCACCGGTGTTTCGCATGTCGATGCACCGCCACATGGAAGGATCTCGGCAAACACTCTGCCACACAGTGCACACTCTCTGCGCCGTCGTCAGCATTTCGATTGCCCCCAACTTGTGCAGAATCGCCGCCGTTATCTCCCGCGGCAATTCAAGCCACGGCGGCGCCGCCTCCGCCGTGCTTGACGAGGATGTCATCTGATCTTCCATTTTGGGGGATTTGATGTGTTTGGATTTGGGGGAAATTTTCGATTTGGAAAAGGCGTGAATTTTAGGGCTCGGAGAGATTTGGGTGGATTTTGAAGGGTGTAAATTGCTTTTTGGACTTTCTTTAGCATATAAATGGATATGGAAATACGAAGATCCATACGTTGCACATAATTTTATTTCTCTTCAATTAAAATAAAAATCATAGTTATGATTTATCAAAATCGAGCTCCGATCAATTTAGCTCACGAGTAGTTTGGACCATTCACATCCCAATGGCATTAATAACTGAGATTAATGTAAATTTGAATAAGTATAGTTGGTTGGAGATTGATCAGTAATTGTAACAATAAAGTGTTTACGAGTTAAAACATGCGTCGAACTATCTGCAAAACAAAATTGTATGAGACACGTGATAATTATTATATTCATGAATGAAAAGTGCAATTTTATTAGTTGGACACTTAATTAGTGCTCTCTTTTATGAGACATATGATAATTATTATATTCACTAGTATAAATGAAAAACTGCAATTAATTGTTAGTTGGAAAATTGATTACTGCATGCATAAACATCAAGGTAATATTCCCTCCACTTTTTCTTTCAACTTGGCACGGAGATTAAGAAATACTTGATTAATGAATAAAGTGTATGATCCCACGAATTTAAATATATTAATTAATATTCTAATTAAAGAGAATAGTATACTTTTAACCCAATAAGAGATGAGTTCGTGGGCTTAATTTTAACCACAAAAGAAAAGAGGCCATGTGTAGTGGATGGAACCTAAATGACAAAAAGAGTCAAGTCAATAATAATAATAATAATAATAATAATAATAATAATAATAATAAACATCAAGGTAATAGTAATAATAACAATAAATGTATCCTTATCAGAAGAAAAGTTAAAATTAATCCAACATAGGTTGTGTGCTTGAGATATCTTTCAACGACTGAAACGACAAATTATGCGCTATTGAAGTGTGAAAAACCTGGGGAGATATGGAGGAGTATCTTGAGATGGTCCGGGTTCCAGTTCGTCTCGCCAGAATCGATTGCCGACCACTATAGGAGCTTCATCAACTTGGGAAACACAAAGAAGATTCAGATATTGATGACGAGAGTTTGGATTTGCACTACTTCGACGCTTTGGCAATGGAGGAACGGGTGTAAGTTCGAAGCTATTACATGGGATTCAGGTAAAATTTTAGCCGAGATAAAGACTAGACGACTGTGGAGTTGGCATAAAGTCACTAATTCTCATAACTGGTTTTGTTCAGAGTGCTTGGCTTCTGAGTGTTAAGGTATGTGTGGTTTGAGGGGGAGAGAGTTAGTTTTCCTTAGTTTCTTTCTTGTTGTACTCATTCATGGTACTACTGGTACCAAGTTGGTTTGAATAAAAGCAAAAAAAATAAAAAAAATAAAATAAATGTCTCCTCTAGAACGAGGAGGATGTTTCAAATGATCATGTGATATCGCACAAAGCATAGGTTATGTTTGATTATTATTGATGGTGCAGATAAAATCCAGATCGATTAAATATAAGGATAATCCTTAGAACATAAAAAAAAATATTTAAAAAAAATAGTTTTAGTAATTAAAATGTCTTTGCGACAGCCCGCAAGAAGCAGGCTGCTCACTTTCTTATATAAATTAAATTTTTTAAAATGCTTTTAATTGCTATATATTTCGTGAATGCTTTTCAGTATTTTAAACTAGTTTAAATATTCAATTTCTGGATAATTGGATAATTAAGTATTGGATTAAAATGCATGATCTCATTACTTGTGAATATGTCAATTTGCGTGAATTGACAATTTTACCTATTTGATTATGTGGTATGTTGCTTCCAATTTTGGTAATTGGAAAAATGGCATGTTAGTGCATTTATTTAATTAAGGTATGCTGAACATAGTGGAATTTAGGTATCACATTATGCATCATAGTGGTATCACATCATTACCAAATTACCATTTTACCCTTATTACTATGAAGGCCTAGACCACCATACCATGTGCCTATAATGACAAATTCCTTGTGATTCCATTTCAAAATTCAACCATCTCGTGATATAATTCTCACCTATACCCAATTTCCATTTATTTGATACCTTGTATCAACTCTTATTGAGAATCATGTCCCAACTTTCATATTGACTTTTAATAACTTCTTATTCCACCCAAGTGATATTTAATATCACAATTTTCCATCACTTTTTCCATCCTTGGGAATTTCATTACATTGTTATGGTAATGAGTTAATTACCACTAGAATAATTTCTATTCATTTTCCAACCTAGTATTTCATCATCACCTTGTGACCATTTTGAGAATATAAATTCATCTCACCACCTTTTCATAGAACCATATTTCCATCCAAATTTTATTATTTCACATTGCATGAAATTAATTCATTTCATGCCTTGAATAAGGAAATCCCATTTTTGTTTCCTTAATCATTATTTTCGAAACTTTACCTCATTTTTCCTAAGACATTAAACTTCCAACTATTCCTAATTCAAGTCTAAATATCATGGTTAAATTCCTTATTATCAAACCATGAATTATGAACTAGAAACCAAGCCAACATCACTTCCTTCTCTACCATGATTCACGACACACACACACAATTATATAGTGTGAATTTCAAACCATTCTTACACATTATCACTTTAATTCCTATCAACTTTATTCAAGACCAATAATATTTGAAATCAAAACTACCACATTAACCTAAACACTTCTAACCCTTGTCAAATCGAGACTATGTGGCAAGCAATGCCACCTTGAGCGATCCTAGCTTGACATCTCATGTTGTGACTCATCACACACACACATTAACCCTTAAACACACTCCCAAAATCAGCATTTCTTCATTTCTCATTTCATAAAACACTCTCAAGCACTCCACTATCTCACTAAAGTTCAAAACACTCACTTCTCTCTACTCTTAAAACTATCGGCCCCCTCTCTCTCTAAGAAGGCCGACGCCTCCAACACCACCAACATCACTTCCTCTCCTTCCTCTCACCAAGAAAGGCAGCCCCACCACCCTTGAGAGCTCACGGCCCGACGAAGGAGGAAGGAGGAGAGTCCAAAACTTGCCATTTTTCTTTTCCTTGTGTTATTGGTAAGAAAGCTATCAAGCTCTTCATCCTCTTTCTTTCCTAGCATTCCAAGCTCTCACTAAACATCCCCATTTTGTCTACAAATGTTGTTGGAACTCAACTAGAGAAGAAAACACCCCATCGCCTAGCATCTCGTCGTCGCCGTCGTCGTTTGTCATCACCCTCTCGCCGCCGCCGTCGACACCACCACCATCACCTTGTTTTCTCTCTTCACTTTCACACTCAAGGTTGGTAAAAATGCAGATCCCCAACCATCATCCACATGCATAATTCATATGTTAGAGCTTAGGTCATTCTAGATCACTTTGGTTAAGTTTAAAGGTTTGCATGTGTAGATCCATGAGTAGATCTAAGTTTTCTTTAAATTGTCCATGTGATTCATGTATTTTCCTTATGGATGAATGTGAATATGGTTATGCATGTGTAGATCTAAGTGAATTTATGTGTTGGTGTGAAGGAAAATAGAAGAGCATGGCTTGAATGTGAAATATGTGTGTTGATATGTATTTTTAAGTGGTTTGATGATGATTGGGAGCTTCTTTGAGTACAATCTGAAATGGGGGAATAAATGGCTACTATTGGTTGAGAAATGAGTATAATATGGTTTATTCTTGTTTCTATTATGTTGGTTTCGAAATTGGTGAAAGGAAGGAAAAGATTTTGTACTTTATGACTTGAATAGATAAAAAGAGAATTTTGGCAGATTCTGCACACCCACTTACCCGATTTTTACAACAGCCT
>JAYJMF010359269.1:0-10186 GCA_036873715.1 Salvia sclarea | reverse complement strand
TATGCGAGAGTCGTCCATTGCTCAAGTTGACGACTCCTCTGCTGGAAAAAGGCTTTTGTCTTTCATTGTTATTGATCATACTTTACTCTCTAGAGTCTTGTAGATGTGTGATCACTAGCGTTCCTTGTAGTAGTGTTCTAGTGTTTTTTAGCGTCCAATTTTATATTTGTTTTGTTGTGGGGGATTGGGTGTCGTGCGAGGAGTTCGAGTCCAAGCTTTGTACATGCGCGGTACTTGGCTACTAATTCACAAGAGGGTGTAAATTGAGAGTTCCATAGGCGTGGGAAGTTATAGTGAGGGGCTATAGACTTCTGGCGTGTTAGTCTTTTGTAACTTGTCTTCACTAGCGGATTATTTTCCCCCGGGCATTGCTCCCAAGACGTAGGTGTGGTTGATCACCGAACTGGGTTACCAACTCTTGTGTTCTTGTGTGTTGGTTATTTGTTCTTTACAGTTCGTATATCTTGTTGTGACGTGTGCCCCAAACTGTGCTTATGTGTGTGTGCAACGAACAAAGAATTTCAATAGGGACAATTAATTTCACACTGGAAAAAGTCCACAGAACCTAAGTTCAAGAAATGAGAAGATTATATATTAGTCTATGTTGAGCAATCGATCAAGATAGCAGCTCAAACATAAACTAAGAAACAAAAGAAACACAGGAAAACCAAAATGTAGAAACGATCGGCTCAGGATTTAAGTGGTTCGGTGATAATTCACATACATTTATGTTATATATTTTTAGAATATTTGTTAAAGTTATAATCTTGCCTATAATAAATTGTAGTACAAATTATAAAAGTCTTATTGGATTGTTTTTGTTACTTTTCTTTAATTAATTTGTTTATACCATTAATTTCATTTGTCTAGATGGATTGTTTCAATTATATAAAATACAATTTAATTGTAAGATAAATAACCCTAAAAGAAATTTTTGTGCATCGCACGGTGATAAATACTAGTAATCCAAATAATCCAATCGTATCAATCTTATTTCTTCCAGAAACCATATAAAAAATTGAATCTCAATTAAATTTGAAACTATAGCACACTTTTTTGTGTACATACCTGACAAACTATTGTTGACCAAGGTCAAGAACGCCAAGGAAGACATGTTGAAGATTGATGATGGAATATTTCCAGTTAGAAAGGCGTTGCCGATACTTAATATCTCTAGTCGTGAAAGATTTCCTATTTCTGGAGGAATTGCTCTTGAAATTGTCATTAAATTTGCACCATATCACATATACATATTTGGCAATTTTTAAAAGAATGTTGTTGAATCACATGTACAAAATAGTTAGAAGATATGTAGATACCTCGAATATCATTGTACCCCAAGTCCAACCCTATAAGCATGCTCAAACTCCCAATTTCACTTGGGATTTTTCCATTGAAATGATTAATGGATAATTCGAGGACCTCGAGGCCTCTGCATTTCCATATGCTTGATGGAATCTCCCCAGAAAGTTGGTTCATCAAAATTATAAACACTTTGAGATTTGAGAGATTATTACACATATCAGTTGGGAATGAACCTGATAGACTATTATTCCAAATTCTAATATCTCTTATTGAATAAATTGAAGATAGCATGTGGTATGAGCCCACTCAACTGATTACGGTTCAAGTTTAATATGTGGAGGGAAGAAATATTTCCAATCTGGTGTGGAATATTCCCAATCAAATGGTTATCGGATATATACAGTTCCCTAAGGGAACCAATCTCCTTTGGAATATTCCCACCCACTGAATTGAAACTCATACTCAAGATCAGCAGCTTGGAGTTGTTGAACAAAGAAGCAGGAATTGTACCTGAGAAAATGTTTTTGTCGAGATAGAGTTGCTCGAGCCGAGGCAGACTGCCCAACCAAGTTGGTATTTCTCCGGTGAATGAATTCACCCCGACGTCCATCAGCTTAAGACGGCGCAGATTAGAGAGCTCAGAGGGTAAGATCCCCGTAAAATTATTGTATCTGAGGTCCAAATATCTAAGAAACGTTAGGTTTCCAAGATGTGGAGAAACGGTTCCAGCAAGGCCGTAGCCAGAGAGATCGAGGGCAATGACACGACGGTGCTTGAGGCCACACAACACGCCGATTCAATTACAGACTGATGTATTTCCCGACCACGAAACTTTGTGGTCAATTACGATGAGGGAGTTTTTGAAAGAAAGAAGGGCATGTTTGTCTGTGGATGAACTGGAAATTGGGGCGCCCAAGCAGAGCGGAATGCTATTTAGTAATAACAAGATTGAAAGAGAGAAGGAAAAGATAGAATTGTCCATTGATTTTCCACTTCTTTTCCTTTGGGCTTTGTGTGATTGATAGATTGCACTCTCTTATATATGGACACACCGCACCTCGCGGAATCAATATAAGCACCTTGCAAAAGAAGGAGATTTTACATTTTTTAATCCGAGTTTACATTTATCACAAAAAATATGGGCGACGTTAGAAATGAGATTATTGAAGTTCTAAAATCATTTTTGGCCAATTTTGTGAATCTTTTGCTCCCTCTGTTCCACATCAAGCCTATGTTTACTGAGAAGTGACATAAATTTTAATAAAATATGCATAAGCGTGATTTTGATTGGATAATGGTTTTCAAAAGAGAAGTGATAAAACAGGTTTTAAAAAAGAAACGTGCACACTAGTTATGAGTGGACAAAAAAGTAGGTTTTCAAAGAGTAAAATTGATTGGATAATGTAAATTTTGTGAATTTTTGATAGAGAAGGCTTTCAAAAAAGAAATATGCAGACTTGTTATGAAAGGAAAAAAATAAAAATTTGCGCACACTTATACTTCTTCCATTCCTATCAGTGTGAGATTGTTGATATTTTGGTAAATTGTAGTTTCCGAATAAGGAATAATTACATATAAGATAGAAACTCAATTAATTAATATTTGATTAATTAATAAACTCTCTAAGATACTCCCTCTGTCCCATTCTTCTTGTCATGTTTCCTTATTAGGTCGTTCCATTCTTCTTGTGGACCTCATATATACTATATCATCTCACATTTATCGAACTCCATTTTCTTAATATCCGTGCCAAAAAAAGATGGGACAAGAAGAATGAGACGGGTGTAAAAAAGAAACAGTACAAGAAGAATGAGACGGAGGGAGTAATAATTTTGGCCGGTCCCGACTCGGGGATAGAATGCTAAATTAATAAACTCACTAAAATTATAAGATAATACATTTCTGCTAATTTCTATAAACCCCATATAAAATATAAATTAATAATTCCTTATCAAGTACATATTACATTATGAATTATGAAGGTTTCATGAAAAATATTTCAGTTGTTTTTTGTCTCTTCTTAACTCGATCATTGACGTTGTCTCCACACCTTTAAGATATGAAGTCATATTTGTGCGAATGATTTGTTTGTGTGTATCATGATTTGTTTGTATAAAATGTTTTGATCTTATATTTATATAGAAATTAATTTTTTAATATGTAAAATGATACATTGGACACAACAAGTATATAATAAGGTAGGACATTGAAGAGCGTTATTTGAAATATAATTGGACCTTTCATTTGATATGTACATGCATTGTACATGAAGTTAAAAAATTGTTTGAAAATTAAGTATTTCATCATAAATTAATAAAATTTAATTAATATATAAATTAATAATTATTAATTTATTGATTAATTAATAAATCTTTTAATTAATAAATTTTGATGGTTCCGAGAGTATTAATTTATAGAATTTTTACTATATTTTTGTGGAATTGAACGTAAAAAGAAATTATGATACGGTAGCCAACATTAATAGAAATAGCACTTCTTCTTATAAGAAGTGGTAGATTATATTTTAAATCATGACAATATTTTTTGACAAATAGATGAAAGAAAATTACTGTACGATTCGACAGGATGATCATGTTTCTCATAGTGGAGCCTCGAGGAATCTAAAGTCAATAATTTCGACTATAGGTCTGGTAAAACTGATTTTTGTGGAAAGGGAAGGAAATAACAAAGTTACATAATTGAAAAGAAATAAATGCTACAATTAATGTGAAACATGGAAAACTTGTAGCACGCACATGAGCTTCTGCGAAATTTCAAAAGCTATCAACTTATAATTCAGTAACTTACATGTAACTTACATGATGGATCTTTATGTCTATGACTATGACTATTTTATACTCCTTGGGTCCCACATAAAAGTATCGTTAAAGGTAAAAGCAATGTTAGTGGAGAATGGGTCCCACAAAAAGGTATTAAAAAATATAAAAGTAGTATAAAAAAATGTTAAAATAAAAGAATAAATGGGACCCACAAAAAATAGTCATTTTCAAAAAAGGAAAATGGAATACTATGCATACTCTTAAGGGACGGAGGGAGTAATTTATATTATGCTACTAAATGTGAACTAATATGATTACATATAAACAGTAAATTCCTATATTATGGATGGAAATGATCAGTGTAGCTCGAATAATATATAGGTTCAATCGAGAATTCTATATACTCCCTCTGTCTCATTCTTCTTGTCTCGCTTTCCTTATTGGGTTGTCCCATTCTTCTTGTCCCATTTCCTTTTTTGGCAAGAATTTACACACAAAAAACATGTGGATCCCATGTGGACCTCACCATCTCTCACTCATCAAAAAGTATGTGGGTCCCATGTGAGTAATTTATATTGTGCTATTAAATAATTCCTTCGTCCCACAATTGTAGAGATATTTTAAAGTGGCACGGGTTTTAATAAAATTGAAATGATGGTAGTATTGAGTGGAGAGAAAATTATTTTATGAAAAAGGAGGGATATATTAATTTGAAAGGGTATGTAAACAAGATGAAAAAGTGAGGATAAAAAATTAAGGAAAAACTGCAAATTAAATCATGAACTTTACTCCAATTTGTAATTACAACATGACTTTTGGATCTTTGCAATTAAATGCACAAACTTTCAATTTTTGCAATTACAACATGGGTGTTTTTTTCGGCGAATGAAAAAATCGAGTCAGTACCTAATTTATCAGACGAGGACCTGACGGGCGAGATCGGAGAGGGGTTGTTCGTGGGGGATATGGGTGCTGACTCGATTTTCCGTTCGCCGGAAAAAACACCCATGTTGTAATTGCAAAAAATTGATAGTTTATGTATTTAATTGCAAATATCCAAAAGTCATGTTGTAATTGCAAATTGGGGTAAAGTTCATGATTTAATTTGCAGTTTTCCCAAAAATTAAAGTGTTTTTACTAAAGTGTCTCTATACTTGTGGGACGGACGAAAAAGGAAAAATGGCTCTAGCAAAAGTGTGGGACGGAGGGAGTATAAACTAATATGATTACATATAAACAGTAAATTCCTCTATTATGGATGAAAATGATCAGATTAATTGGCTCGAATAATATATAAGTTCAATCGAGAATCCTATTTCTTTTGAGAACTAAGAATCAATACAAATGGTTCACCTTATCAAATTAACAGATGAGATAAATATTGTAAATAAGCAGTAACTTTATTTTGAGTGCAGCTATGTGAAATTCCCGCACTCAGAATATTGAAAAATTCGTTGCACTCGACGTGTTATATATGTTACTACAACATCGAAAATGTCACTGTACTCAATGACTAAAAATTGTCCTTTTTGTTGTCGTCATTTTTAAATGTGGTTCTAAGAATAACCAATCCCTATATATATGAGAATGGTTTAGATAGTAACACTAATTTTGAAATAAGAATGAACGAGGACCTTCGATTATTGTCAATCAATACCTATATCTTTTTTCGAGTGTGCTCAATTTTTTAAGTTTTAACCATTTCTACTTAATTTATTGCTACATAATATTAGTTTACAAAATGTAAGATATATATAATTGTTGCGCTATGATAACGTTGACCTAGGTAGTAATTAATCTTGTTGGCCAATACGTATCGTAACCTTGCTAGTGTAGCTAACTAATCGCAAAAAAGGACCCGATGTGTCTTAAATGACGGAGTTTTAAGTCAAATGAAAAGTACATGGTGTTGATTCAATCAACTTCGATTTCACCAAAATTAGAATGTGTGAAAAAACTTTAGAAAAATTGAAAATTCCATGTTTCTTCATTTTTGTTTCAGTCTGAAAAAATATGATTAGACACCCTTGTCAACAAAACGCGTTATTGCTTATCGATCCATCACGGTTTTTCCATGGAGAAGGGGAGTGCACAAGCTAATGTCAGCTCTGCTATCTCGTTTTCACACATGAGCTATGCTTGACAAGACAACTATATATCTATGCTTATGCTCCACATAGATTACTCATTTGTATTTTACTAATCTAATAATAGAGTTCAAATTAGACTGGATTAATTTGACTCACTTTTCGACTACTAATTTTCGACCTATAAAGTGAAGATCAAAATTGAAAAGGGGTGAAGAAAATATCTTAAAAACCAAATAATTAATCAAATCGAATTAGATCGATATTAAATTTAGTTCGACTTTTTCGATCGATTTCAAGTGTGGTTCGTTCTTTTTTTCAAAGATCCGGTTAAGCCACTTATTTAGCAAAATTTATTGAAAAAATAACCATGCATAATAAGTCATGATCTTGTAACCCAATAAGTTGTGAGTTCCAATCAAGACACTTAATTTTGTATCACATAAAAAAAGGTGTATCAACTCTCATAGAGATAAGAATCAAACACTTATTCTGAGAAGTAAAATTATAAAGTGTTGGAGTAAAGAGATTGAGAAGTAAAATAATGAATGCAACTTTCGAATAGATTATAAAAGTACATTCCATAAGTTTGTCAAATAAAATCTAGTCATCGGAAAATATTCATTTAATTAGGCTAACCAACTAGTTTAATTACAAAGATGGTTCGGGTCAATTGGTTGAAATAATTTCTGTTTTTTTTGGACTAAAATTTTTTGCTTCTAATTTTCTTTCATGTAACTATTTGGACCAATATGTTCTATATTACTAGTGATATTTTTTTTTTTTTAGAATTATTAGTGGTACATATATATAATATTATAGCAAATTAAAGCTCAGTATCGTACACAAAAAGCTGGATCATTACACCGCACAAAGATGAGACAATTAACCGCAAGCATGCAAAAAAAGTACCAACACGTACATGTGAGACAACTACTCACACAAAATAGAAAATATCCACGCCCAAATGGAATTTGAACTTAAAACCACTCGTAAAAAAAAGTTATTTAGTGTCTCAGTTAAAGTGATAAAAACAATCAGTTAAAGCGAGAAAAACAACACATGCATATTGGAAACAAAACTATATATACTATTACTAAAAAGACAATCACCAACTGAAAATCAAATAATTTAAAATCAATTAATTTCTAATTGATTTTGACTTTAATGATAATTTTATAAATTTTTTAGAGTTAGTAATTTATTATACATAGATAAAAAAAAATTAAATTAAATCATAAATACTTAGCTACATTTTTGGGCAGTGGGGAAGAAAACTGGTCATTTTATTTTTATTTTTATATATATGCTCATTAGATGCCTTACTTCGATGACCTCAGCTCTCAATACTTGAGGTGTCAGCCCCTTCAATAATTGTAGATATTCCTTTTTTAACGTTAAGGAATAAAGTGCACTAATTGTAAATTGATTTAATGATTGAAAGGAATCTCATTATAAGATTGGATCACCACATCCGAATTAAATTCTCACTCTTCAAATTTTTTAAACCATTGTATATTATTCATATCAAGTCTAATTTTTATATCAAATTAAAAATATAATATTTTATTTTTAATTTAAGATGGATACTGAATATATATTTTATGAATTAAATTTGATGAGTTAAGAAGATAAAAAAGAAGCTAAACAAGAAAGTGGAAGAGACTAGAGAGAAGAAAGTGAGAAGATATGTAAGATAATTTTGAAGGAGAAAAGTTACATTACAAACTTTACTTTTAATTTATATGTAGTAAATAAATTTATTTATATTATATCTTTATAAACATGCAATCTATGCCAAGATTAACATATATGTAAAACCTAAATATCAGGATGTGCTACAAACATTTATTATTGATAAAATAAATTAAAAGTATATTATAAGCTAATTATGTAGAGTGGGGTAGTGGGATGGTAATAGTGAAACATGATGAAGAGTGAAGTTAATGTTTAAGCAAAAAAAAGTTATACATTGTTTTAAATTCTAAATTATTTCGGCATTATCAGTTCACCTTAAGTTATACTCCACATTGTTTTAAATAGATTTGAAATAGATTTTTAACCTGCCAACGGCGTGTGGTGGGGGAGACGAAGAAGAAGACTTTTCTTTTTCATTTTTTGTTTTCTAAAGTCATAAAACTGAATGATTTATGTCACGTCATATTTTTAAAAATAAAATAAATTACACTAGTTGAAGCATTCTGGCACACCACGTTAACTTTCGGGAGTCGGAAAATTGAAACAGAGCACAACTGATACAAAATACGTAGTTCGGGATTTAAAATACATAGTACCAAAATAGTTCGAGGTTTAGGCTTCATCAAAATCAATAATTAAAAATAATTGAAAATTTGATTATTTAGCCTTTTAGAAGTAGGATTGAGCAGTATTTGATATGAATGATTTTTTGAGCTTAATAGAAATATAAATTTGCTTTTGATTTTTAATATTTGGCTTCAGTTTTGATTTTATATTCTTAATTACAATACTTCGGTTCGGTTTTAATTTCATGGATGAAAATACTTTAAAATTTGATTCTATTAAATTGAATCAAATCAATTTGTAGTTCGTTTTTAATTTCTTATGATGCATTTATTATTCTGGAGGATTAATTCCTCTTATCACACAAGTTTAAATTAATTGAATTTTACAAATCGATTCGATTTGGTAACCCAATAAGCCCTCATCCAAATAAGTAAAACAGATTCTCTTTGGGCTTTAATGGGCCTATTAGAGTTAATTGAATAATTCTTCGGCCCAATATCATTGGCTCATCTCGGCCTGCCTTCGCTACTAAAATTAAATCATCTCACTTCTTAATTTTGCTTAATTTTATTTATCAGTTAATTCTCATGATATTTTCTACTCTGCTCTTCTTTTTTACAAGATCTTGTAAATTTTAACGCGAGTAAATTTTACATTTTCTGCATATAAAATGTATTAACTCAGTATTTTCTTAGCTAATCCTCTACATCGATCTGAGCTCTCTTTTCTTTTTTGAAAACTCAGTGACAGCGTTGCGACTATCTTTCTGGTGTAAATCTACGAAGTAAGTTAGTTTTTCAATTTTTATGTTGATTTTTCCAATATGTTGCTGATATTATTATTATTATTGGATTTGGAGAGATTCACATTGCTACTTTTTTTTCTTTCTCACGAATGTTTGACTAATAATCAATTGTTGTGTTCCGTTTCTGCTTTATCTAATTTTAAATTCGATATTATCGAAGCTGTGGGATTCGTTTTGAATTTTAGAATTGAAAGCTGTGGAGTATTAATAGAGTAGTTTTTAGCAGTGATCAACAAGCATTGAAATTGTGTTGGTGGAGTTGGGGGATTTGGGGTTATCAGTGTTGGGAGTTTCCAACCTTAAATATTTTCAAATTGAGGTGTGTTGATAAATAGAAGAGATATTCGAAGACGAAAGGAAGAGGTTGTTTTGTCGCCATCCCCAATTTAAAAAGAGTTGAGCTTAGATCATGAGCTGCCAAAGCTGAATAGTGTAGGCAAGGCAAAAATGATCATCATGCTACAAGGATCAAAATGCGTTATCGCGAATACTAACAGAAATAGCATATCGTGGATGACGGCTTTGTATATCTGCCACAATTCTTTCATAGATCTTCTTCAGAGTAGCTGCTGCTTCAGTCATGTTGATTCTTTCACTAGGTGAAAAGGTTAAACATTTCATTGCCAACTCAAAAATTGATGACACACATTGCTCCTTGGCAGAGAAATCTGTATCTTCCCTTGATAAAACAACCGACGCCACAATTTTGGCTGCTGCATTCTGTTGTAATGCTTCTATTACCCACTCTTTCAAGCTCATTTCCTCACCGAACATATCATCGTTGGCCTCTTCCCAGTGAACATCTCGAGCAAGATTATCCCAAAGCTATACACATCTCCATTTGTCGATACTTTCCCTTCTGTTCCCAACTCTAAGTGTATCACACACATTCATCATTTTTATAGGATTAGATAAAACATTGATATTTTTTAAATATATATATA
>JAYJMF010359249.1:0-10187 GCA_036873715.1 Salvia sclarea | reverse complement strand
GGTTAATAAATTATATGAAAAATAAATTAATAAAATTCTAATAAAATCGAACCGGTCAATTATAAGAAAATCAAACCAAAACTTTTAAAATTGCAATATGACCCCTATTATGTCTACAAACTTTGTTGATTTATCTTTTCCCAATTATAAATTCAATCAAGCCCATCATTTGTAATATAATTTTTTTAAGAAAAAGTTTAAAGACCGCATTGCAATGAACTCGACCCAAAACCGTCGGTCTGGATATTAACCACTCTATCACTGAGTTAACATTCACACCATTTGTAATATAATGAAATATATAGAATATAATGAAACTAATTATGTTTTGTATAAACTCAATTGCTAACCAGGATTAGCAGGAAATAGGTAATACTAAAATGTCTTGCAAATGACATTTTTTTTTGAATTTGTTCATGGAGATACATACACATCATTGTTTGACAATTGAGATACCATGAAACATGCCATGTAAATATGTAATGATTTACTAAGTATTTAATCATCAATTACTTTGAAATTTGTTATAACTATTGGACAATTCAACGTCGCCAAATTGCAATAATTGTTGTAGTGTATAAGATTTAGATCTCATAGTATCCATAAGTTAACCACAAATATTTCATAAATAATCCTAAACTATATCCCATTTTAAAAGAAAATTGTGGTGCTTTATGGGTTTTATGGCACCTATACATGATAGAATGGTAGATTAGTAATTTTAAATGTTAAATATTAATTATATCAAAATTATATTTTTGGACTTTGTAAAATTAAATGGAAGTCAAAATATTGGTTAGGTTAAAATTATAGCATTGAATTTAAAAAGTTAAATAAAACTTAAAATATTAGTTAGTAGTAATAATTAATTAACTTAGTATAAAATATCACCAGCGATATGGTTGAATAATTAAAAAAAATATGTAGAAAATAATGAATTCAAACGTATACAGTAAATGGGAATCGTGTTATTATTAGATGAGTATTAATTAAAACCCCACTACTAAAAGTCTAAAATGGCACGTAATTATTGAAGTTGAAACGTCAAAATCTGGACTTATGGGTCACACAAGAGGCGCGTGTCCCACGCGCCGCCACAGCTACTGAAGCAGGGACATCAGTCAACCAGAAATCCAGGGGAAGACCAAAAAAAAAATATAATATAATAAAAATAATATAATTCCCTAATAAAACTCCTCAAAATATTTAGCTCTAATTTATTTATCAAAGCTTTTATATTAGCAATAATCATACTATCCCAAATGAAACTCTTCAAATCGTCAGACATCACTAATTTACTCACAAATTGCAGACATTCTTCATGAGACACACTTATAAAAAATTGTTCTACCTATGAATCTCGACTGTCTAGAGTGAGAAAGGTGGAATCTTGATTATCTGGAGCGAGATAAAAGAGGGAAAACAGAGATGGGAAAGTGGTTTTTTGGTCAATTTAATATCTTTTTCATATTTTTGGTATGTGTTTATGTGTGTGATTCACAAGAGCAATCGCTGAATACATACACCATTTCCACCTTTTCATACGCAAGAACTGCGCTCAGACCTTATGACTGGCGCTACATTAGAGGTAAGATTTTTTTACTCCATCAATGTTTATTGCTGTTTCAATGATAGGATTCTGCTAATGTTTACTCCATGGCTTTCTGAGCTTGTCTTTTGAGGTTTAGGGGTTTAGGATTGATTTATTTATTTTTTCTTGTGGGATATGGGTTTGGATTAATATTTACAGAATTCTGAGTTGTGAGGATTTGAGTTGTTTTAGGCTTGAGAATTACCAGTCAATGTGATGAATTGAGATTGAAAATTTGAGCTGATTTGGTTGCAATTTGAAATTCTTATTGATTCAATATTAGTACCTTGTTTCAATTTAAGGTAGTTGATTCGAATTCAGGGTTAGAACCATAAAAGAATGTGTAATTTCCAACGAGCCCTATATGAATTCATAGGAATTTTTTGTTGATGTATCTTCATAGGAATTCAAAATGACAGTGAAGAAAATGAATTGTAAATTAAGAAGCTTATGATGATCTGAGGAAAACAATCTGAAGATTATAGATAAATGCTGATTCAAAATTTACATTCTCTTGCCTCATTGCAGTTGAATTGCCACCATGGTTCTCGTCAATGTCGATAACCTTGGAGTCGGATGCAGACATTGTAAGTCTATGCGAAGATTGCTCGATTACCTAAATGTACCACTAGTTTATCTTAGATGCATCGTGGTTTTGCTTTTCACTATAATTCGTGAAAGTTGAAATCTCATGTATGAGGTAAAAAAATATGGCTGAATTTACCCAATTTACGCATATTCAGATATCTTAGAACGTTGTTTGTAGGATCTTCGTGGAATAAACAATGGGAGCTCTCTCCCAATGATATGTTTTCGAGAAGGGAGTCCACCTCTCCCTGATGTTTACAACATTTCTCTTACGGGTTTAGGTAAGAATTTAGCGGTGGTTGAAGCAACCTCTGCTTTTCTTGAACTATTTTTATAATCGAAGAGTGTGTTATTGCAGTGACGGAGTACATTTCAAATGATTCTTTTGTCGCGTTGCATAGCCTTCAGAATTCTGAGAAGTGCTACCCGATGCAGAAGAATATTTGGCTGAGAGTGACGAATGAACAGGTTCGTGAAAAAATGAATTGGGATTTAGAATCATTTGAAAAATCTCTCAACACGAATTATTTTCCGGTATAGATTACTCCAGGCACATGGTTTTTCGGACTATTCAACGGCATTGGACCCATAAGGACACAGTCGAAAATGGTAAGGTTCTATAGCATTATTTCTCAACAACGCCTATATCGAGATTGTACGATTGTTGATAGTTTTGACAATTTGTTTATTTGGAATTTTCAAAGCCTTGAAGTGGGATATCTTTAACTCCACTGTTTGCGGTTGCAGATTAATCGTGGTTCGGGATACTCTTTTAGTGCGAATATTAGTGTGGAAGGCTGCACGACGTCAACAATGCTGGGCCAATTCTGCAACCAAACAGTTAATGTTCTTTCGTGTATCGAGAGCTATAATTTAACGGGAGCTGGTCTTGAAAATGGATTGTATAAAGGTACAAAAGATAATGATGTTGCCTGCAGAAATGCCAATGGGATTGTTTGTCATGAAGAAGGTCCAAATGTCTACTCATTAGACGTGATGGGGCTCGTTGAAGAGATATTCGTCACAGTCACCAATTTGACACTCAACGCGACAAACACGACGGGAAACCTTTCCTTGATGTGTTATGCTAGACATGGTGCCGTGCCACTCAAAACAGTTTATGATTTTTCCATTGACATTAGTAAGGACCCTATGGTAATAGCTTTTCCAAAAGCCGGTCGTTGGTATATTACTCTTCAGCCAGTCGATAACTCTAATACGAGTGGGACAGGGCAGAGGCGTAGCTTCAAAACGTGCTATTTGTTAGTATGGCAAGTGAATCGGTGCCCTGTGGATAAAGGTGGAATGAACTGCACATTTGAAAGGCACATTCTTCAGGTAAAAAGTTTAATGTTTCGTATGATTTTATATTCTATTGCATACGATGGTGAACGAGTGCAAAACTTGCGTACATCCACCCCAATTAGAGTATATTAATCTCTAATTAGGGTTAATCATAATTAGGATTTAATTAAGGCAGATGCACCAGAGTGTGCCTTGTTTTTGTCACGATTTTTTTTGCATCATATTTTCTAAACTTATTGCTGAGGGTTTTTAATGCAGACATTTCTTAGGAAAAATCCATCCGTGCCTTTTGAGTCGAACTACAAGCCGATAACTCAAGAGGTTTCAACAAATTCAAACGAGTTTCCTCTGGAGCCGTTTCTAAGTAACTTCTCGAGTGTAGGTAATGATGATGGTGCATGGACCTATTTCCTCCTCGAGATTCCTTATGGTGCGACCGGAGGAAATATCCACATCCATCTAAGTGCTGATTCGAAGATCAAATACGAGCTCTATGCAAGATACGGAGGATTGCCTTCTCTCAGTAGTTGGGATTACTTTTACGCAAACAGCACAAGCAGCAGCAATGGGTCCTTGTTCTTCAAGCTCTACGACTCGAGTGAGGAGTCAATCAGCTTTTATATATTATACGTTAGAGGGGGTACTTGGAGCTTCGGGTTGAGACAGCTAAATTCTGCTGATTCAAGTGAAAAAACCGACATCTCCTTATCACTCGAGAGGTGCCCACAGAAGTGCTCTTCTCATGGAACGTGCCAGTCGGTTTTAGATACAAGCGGACTCATGCTGTACAGGTTTGCATATGGCGCTCGTCTACTTTTTTTTTTTTTTTTTTTTTTTAACATGTTATATTGAAGTAACTCGGCTAACTCGTATTCTGTGATTCGGTGTTTGCAGTTTCTGTGCTTGTGACAGGAACCATGGAGGTTTCGACTGCAGCGTCGAACTTGTGTCGCATCGAGGTAAGTTTGTTCCATTCTCTAGATTTTGCCTGCAAAATATGTTATTTTCTCCTAATTGGGGTTTAATAAACCCTAATTGGGGATTGGTGAACCCTAATTGGGGTGGATGCACCGTACATTCAGATGTACATGTTTTTTGCCAAGGATGAAAAACTGGATCTTTATTGCTTTCTTGTTCCATTTCTCAAATTTGAAAAGCTTATGCTTTGACTTTATTATTTCTTTTTCTTTGTTTAACTGAAAATTGTTGTAACTCTTTGTAGGACACATTCAGCAGTCGATTTTCCTTATAGCATCGAATGCTGCAGCGGTGCTTCCCGCCTATTGGGCCCTCCGCAATAAGGTATGAAGATCTACAGACGTCGAGCAGCAATATACAATACCTTGCATCTTCTGTGTATCAAATAGTTCTTTTTCTTTTTCTTAAGGCATTTGCAGAATGGGTGCTTTACACGTCGAGTGGCATCTCTAGTGCCTTGTATCATTCCTGTGATGTCGGCACATGGTGCATACTCTCATTTCGTGTATTGCAGGTATAGATTTTGACAGTCTTTGGTTTTCCTGAGGTTTCTTCTTTTCTTACATCTAATTCTTGATTCTGTGCTCAGTTCCTTGACTTCTGGCTTTCTTTCATGGCTGTCGTGAGTACTTTCGTATACTTAGCTACCATTAGCGAAGTTTCAAAGAGGACGATCCACACAATTCTTGCAATCGTGACGGCCCTCTTGGCTGAAACGGGACCAACAAGGTATACTAGTTTATACCGCCATAAGCTCATACTTCTGCATCCTGAATTCCTGATATGCAGTCGGAGCTGATCACCGTAGTTTTTGTGCAGGTCCAAGAACATTGGTTATGTCATCGGGCTAGGAACTCTCGGTCTTCTTGTCGGGTGGGCCCTCGAGTTCTGTGCTCGTACACGGACATTTTCATTCCCCGGAGAGTTCCATCTGAATCTTCTTGCTAGGTAGGTATATATATCGGGTTTCTTATGAGAACCGAAGATATTCTTTCTTCACCTCAGTAACACACTTAAACCTATTGACGAATTCAGATGGGAAATCATCAAAGAATGGTGTCATAGCATGATCAAGACGATCATCAAGCGCTTTCGATGGGGATTCATCGTAGCTGGATTTGCTGCATTGGCTATGGCTGCAGTCAGCTGGAAAATGGAGAGCACTCAAAGCTATTGGATTTGGCACAGGTATGTTGCCTTCCTCTTCCTCTCCCTCTCTCTGTCTCTGTCTCTGTCTCTCTCATGTTTGGTGAAAAAATCACGTGTGCAGTTTGTGGCACATATTTATATACTTGTCTTCGTTCCTCTTCCTCTGCTCGAAAGCAAATACCACGACGTGTGAGAGTGACAGACCCTTGGAGGTCAGCTACGAGCTTACCCGACAAAATTCATTCAACAGAGGTGAACAGGGTATTGAAAGATAGGCACATTCTTTGTATTTTTGTTTCTCTTTTATACCATAGATCAGATATTTAGGCAACACATGTAGAAGGCTTCCTCTAAACCCTCTGTGTATATGTATATATATGTATATCTTACATTCTATATATATGGTGAGCAAATGTAAAATTTGAGAAGATTCACTAAAAGAATCTTTGCTCCTCTAAACATTTTGTAAATGTTTTTTTTTTTGCTAGGGAATCTGAGAAATGTAAGATATACATATATATACAAAATGTTTATGTAAAGCCTACAAATACACTAAAGAATTCTGTAAAGCCCACAAATACACTAAAGAAATACAGAGTAACTCATCAAGACAAGCTATTAGTATACAGTTCAAAAATTGGCAATACTTGTTTTCTTCTCTCTCTCTCTCTCTCAAAAATTACCTATACATATATACAATCCAAACATAAAAGAAAGCAAACCACCTTAAAATCTCCAAACTGCTGTGTACAATACTACCCTGTAACAGTGCCTCTTTCCTCAATATTTCCTTCAATAACACCCTAAAATCAGGCAATTTGGGGAAAATGGATTCAGCTACACAAGCTGCAGCCTGCACTCTGATATATACATGTATATATTTTACTCATGGATTACATCCGATATCGACAGCTCCTTGTAGTCCTTCCTGATGCCCCAAAGAATCTCAGCGCACTTCCTCATACTCGGCCTGTTCTTCCGGTGGGGCGCCAAACACTGCAACGACAGCTCAAAAATCTTCTCGAGGGTAACGTTATTCGCGGGAGACCTCACCAACCTCGGATCCAAAGTCATAATTGCATCACCATTTGTAAACTTCTTCAATGCCTGCAGTTTTACATATACTCATGTCAAAGAACACACAACACACATTTCTCTCTCTCATAAGTGAAGAATATGTACCCATCTGGCAGTGATGCGCTCCTTGACTTCTCGTTTGGGCTCAATGGGGCGTCTGCCTGTGATGAGCTCGACCAGCAAGACACCAAACGAGTAGACGTCACTCTTCTCCGTGAGTTGGTAAGTTTTGAGGTATTCGGGATCTAAGTAGCCAGCAGTTCCTTTAACTTGAGTGGAAATGTGTGTAGCCCCCGTCTCACTGTCAGCTGCCAGCCGTGCAAAGCCAAAGTCGGCTACTTTCGCCCGTAGATTCTCAGTGAGGAGAATGTTGGAAGACTTGATGTCTCTATGAATAATGGGATGATCTGCAGCATTTCCCATAAACAGATATGAATATTATACAATGCAAGAAATTTTAACAGAAAACAACAAATGCAAACCTGTGTACATATGCAGATAAGTGACTGCGTGTGCCACATCAATCGCAATATCTAACCGTGAAGCAAAATCAAGAATTTTACCGTTCACACCTGCAAGATGAAGAAAGCTGAAAAAGACGAAGAAATTTGAGCAAACCGGCCCAAATGCAAGAACAAGAAGGTGAATACTCACAATCCAAATGCTCCCTAAGAGTTCCATTTGCAACATACTCAACCACAAGAATCTTCTCATCTTCATGCTCCAAAAAACCATAGCATCTCACAAGATTCTGATGCTCCACTTGTGCAAGAGTTCTAACCTCACTTTGAAACTCAACTCCCAAGTGTTTATCATACACAATCTGCAAATCACACAAACCTTATAAAACTAACAATACGACACCAACATCATAGTAAGAACTTCTATTTTTGGGTGTAGCTCGTGCAGGAAATGTGTATCATGCTAACCTTCTTTGCGCGTTTTATGGCAACTATCGTTCCATCTTCAAGATGGCCCTTGTAGACTGTTCCAAAACCTCCTTGTCCGATTTTTAAGGTGGGGGAGAAATTTCTGGTCGCCTTACGGACTTCTTCAATGGTGAACTTCATACTCCCCGGCTCTCTCGGGTGAGTTGAGCCGTTGGTGCTCCCATATATTGATTGATTCGAATGATGCCTCTGCCTGCTTCCAGAACTTGATGCTTCAGACAAAATAAACACCATGATCAACTACAAATCTTTTTGCATTCAACTATAACTTCCTATATGAATAGTAAAGTTTTAGGATTAAAAAAATATAACAAAAAATTACCACATGCTTGTACTAGCTACTTTCCCCACCAAAAACATATATAGTAAAAGATTTAGGCCACATTCTATAAATGAAATAAACTATAGAATCATAGTTATGTAAAACAATTCAAATCGTCATTCAGTTATGATTGCAAAAGAACTTCTCCCAAAATCACAGTGAGGTGAGTCGATGCAGTATTATATCATATTTTTTTGCACACAATCAATGCTAGTATATACTTTAGATCAAAATTCTCTCCAAACCAAGATCTCAGAAATCTCAATCTTCAAACTCGTGTAACTCAAATTTCCTTCACACAGTGTGCGTGTGTGCAGCCACTGGTGATCATGAAATGGAACTTCAAATTTAAAAAACGATGGGATAAAAAGAGATGAGAACTCAAAAACAAGGTAAACAAACCAGAAGAATCAGTGAACGTGTTGCTGGAGATCTTCTCCGGCTCGGGCGGAGTGAAACAAGCCACCAGCGCATCCGCGAGGGAGCGTGCGGCGGCAGCGACGGGGTTCCTGGCGGCGGCGGTGGGGGTGGCTGATCTCCGAGAAGTAGTGGTGGAGGCTGAAGAGGAGAAAGTGGATGTGCTCGCCGATCGAGATGAGTGCGCAGGCGTTCCGGCGTCGGAGCTCCGGCGCCGCCCGCCGAAAAGAGGACTCCCCATGGCTACCGATCCTCCTACGTCACACAACTGTTTTTTTCCAACTAGTGTGTGTGTGTGTGTGTGTTTAGAGAGAGAGAGAGAGAGAGTTGGCGGGCAGTTTAGCAATAAATTGCAATTTTGCAAGTTGTGGGAAGCGGCGACGACTTTGACTTTTATTCATATATATGCGCTCCTTTTCTGCTACTATGCATTATTTAATTTTTTAAGAGAAAATAATACTACTATTAACATTAATTTGTGTAGTGAATATTTTTCATTTGTAGTTAAACACTATTACTATTGCTGGGTTTTTCTATGTTTAGAATCTAATAAATCCACCGTTTAATTGATACTAATATGTGCACTATTGCAATTCAAAAATCGTAAATTTGCATCTTCACGAACTATTCATAGCTTATTCTTAAATCTTAAGTAGCTTGATTGAAGAGATTCAAAGAAATTACTTATGCACAAATACAAAGTATATGTGGAATACCATGAACTTTTGAGAATATAATTAATAGAAATCGTATATATAAGATGCACAATTTTTATTTATTTAGTTCTTCAATAGTAAAAGAAAATACTTTTGTTTACTAGTAAAATGAAAGCAAGCCGACACAAGTTTCTAGCATGGTCAGATTTGGAATTTATTTTATAATTATAAATTATCGTCATCTTCTTTGACTATGCTGAAACTAATTACAATTACAAAAGACTATGCTGAAACTAATTTTGATTTTTGACTGTATTGTAGTAGTATTTTCTTTCCAGCTTTTTTTTTGTGGAATATTACAGACCTGTGAGTGGACTAAAACTCAACCTATACTTCAATGATTGGAAAATTAAATTATTTATTAAGATATATTATGAGAGGATGTGCCAAAAATTCAACCCGACGATCCATAATTTTCCACGCGCACAATATTAAATTTGGAATAACTACGAGGTGGAGTAATATATTATGGGTTCTAGAACTTAAAAAAAAAAGGAATTCATTAATATATTTTTACATCAAATAAGTTAAAATTCATTTATTAGCAAATTATATTGTTGCTTATATATATATATATATATATATATATATAAAATAGATCAGATGTCAATTTATGGGGGAAACATGCATAAAGTATTAGGCTGTATAGCTTACCTTTGAGTGCACTTTCGGTCGGTGCCAATAAGTAATTATAACTCTTAACTAATGTAATGTAACTTTCGCGGTAATAATGGATAAATGATCATTATTTTGCGTTATGCACACAAACTTATATCTTTTCAATCTTTATTGATTTAGTTCAACATAATGATTGATTCATATTCAGAGTCTATATATCCGAGATTATTAATTTTCTTATCTGATTATTATTGGTAAACTAATTACAGTTGATTTGTATATATGAATGAAAATGGGTCGGTATCCATCCATTAAGCATTTCCCAAACTCAAACCCGTCTAGAATTTTCAAACTCAAACCCGATCCAAACCCGTCACGGGTATTAATGTTATGACCCAAACCCGACCCGAACCCATTGGATAATACCCGCTAATTACCCACCCAAACCCGTTTAGATTTATAAAATAATTAAATAT
>JAYJMF010359229.1:0-10188 GCA_036873715.1 Salvia sclarea | reverse complement strand
TGTGTTATTCCCGTGTATTTCTCATCTCCTACATTTCTTTACATTGTAATCGCCCGGCAAGTACTACATTTCTAACACACTCACCATCACCTTCTCCAAAAAACTCAAATTCCTCTTCATCCTCTTCTTCTTCACTCTCACCATCACCTCCTCCACAAACCAACAAACACCCCATGGCTACCAGATCCAAGAATGGGATTTTTGAACCCAAGGTGTTTGCTCTGACAAAGTCTCCTGTTGATTCTGCTTTGCCATCTTTAGCCAAGTCAGATGATGAAGCTCTAAATCATCCTCGTTGGTTAGCTGCCTTACAAAAGGAGTTTTCTGCTATACAAGCTAAAGGTACTTGGGTTCTTATTCCTCCATCTCCTTTGTACAAACTCATCTCCAGCAAGTGGGGTTTACAGAGTTAAAACTCTGTCTGATGGTTCTTTGGATCAGCTCAAGGCCAGACTAGTGGCACGTGGTTTTGAGCAGCTGGCTGGTGTTGACTATGGAGAAACTTTCAGTCCTGTTGTTAAACACTCTACCATTCGGCTGATTTTTGCTCTAGCTGCCACAAAAGGCTGGTCAATACAACAGATTGACATCAACAATGCCTTCTTGAATGGGGTCTTGGAGGAGCCAATCTACATGGCTCAACCCAAAGGGTTTGAAGATCCAGTTCATCCAGATTGGGTTTGCAAACTACAGAGGTCTCTTTATAGATTAAAACAGGCGCCAAGGGCATGGTATGATAGACTTAAAGGCAGTCTGGTCTTTCTTGGCTTCAAGAGATCATCCTCTGATTTCTCTATGTTTCATAAGAAAGCAGGTAATAGTCTCCTCATTGTCTTGGTTTATGTGGATGACATTCTTATCACAGGAGATGATTCAGCTGCTATTACTCAACTCATTGATCTTTTACATGCTGAATTTGCTTTAAAATCCATGGGAGAAGTTCAATATTTTTTGGGAATTGAGGTTCACAAATCAGGCTCTACCTTCTCTTTGTGTCAACAAAAATATATTCATGAGCTCTTGCAGAAAACCAAGATGAGTGATAGCCATTCTTGTGTTACTCCGATGACTCTTGCTACTAAGCTCAATAAGGTTGATGGGCAGCCCTTTGTTGATCCCTCTTTGTACAGAAGTACGGTTGGAGCTCTGCAGTATCTCACTCTCACAAGGCCGGATATGCTTCTCCGATATCTCAACGGCTCAAGATCTCTTTCTCTTCAATTTACACCTTCTTCTTCTCTTAAACTAGTTGGTTATACTGATGCGGACTATGCCAGCTGTCCCGACGATCGACGGTCCACTGGAGGGCACTGTGTGTTCTTAGGCAGTAATTTTCTTGTGTGGAGCTCGAAGAAACAAGCTGTTGTTTCCCGGAGTAGTGCGGAGTCTGAATACCGGTCTTTAGCAAATGTTACTACTGAGCTTATCTGGTTGGATGCAGTCTGTCATGAGCTAGGCATCAACATTTCTTCTCCTCATCAAATATGGTGTGACAATTCAAGTGCTGTAGCTCTCTCAGCCAATCCGGTGTTTCATGCTCGCACTAAACATATTGAAGTTGATATATATTTTGTTCGGGAAAAAGTAGCAGCTCAGTTTGTGGAGATCGGTCACATTCCTGCCGCCGATCAAGTTGCTGGCATTTTTACAAAACTGTTAGTTGATTCTCGGTTCTTATCACTTCGAGAAAAGCTCAAGCTGTTTCAACCTGGTTGAGGAGGTCCTTTCTTGGGAGTGTATTCGAGTTTACATATCTTAGCTAAAGTGATTAGTTACTGATTAGTTAGATAGTTTGTTAAGCTGAGTTAGTTAAGCAGTTAGGCTTGCTGACTCAGCAGTAGCGGTTACTTAGCTACGTCTATTTATAGTTGTTGCTATCTTTGTAATCGTCATCTTTCAATATTGAATGAATTCAATAGCTTCTCTCAAATATATTCTTCACTTCTTCTACTCCTTCTTCTAATTCTGAATCTAGTTCTTCTATTATGTTTAACATGGTCAATACACGCACACTGGACATCCTTATTTTTGTTGTTAAACTCAATTACTATAATTTATTAAACACAACAACACTCAAACCCCGTCATCTCGTGTATACATCTAGGAATAGACTTAATTTCCTATACAATTCTCTTTAAAAAAAATATCCTATAAAATTCTAGAGCATCATCACACTTAAATCATCACTGTAGATATTATCAACTGATCAGCTATTCTAAAAGAATCTGCAATTTACCGAGCCTCTCGCCATTCTTATTGAGGTCGCCAGAACTGTAAATATATATATATATATATATACATCACTTTATTTAAATTTAAAATTTATCACTTTAATATAAGGTGATGTATCCTGATTGTATCGGAATTCTTGACATTCTTATTATATACTCCTAGCTAGAATCTCGTTGAATTTCGAATATGGTTGTCATTTTTAACCATGATTATTAAGTGCAAATATCAACATCCAGGTCCGTTGTTAATCTATGCAGTTTACTTAATCGTCCGGGTTGTCCACGTCAGAACGCCATATGCCACGTAAGTTTCAACTTGGGTAAAAATAGACTTCGTGATGAAATTGCGCAAACCACTAAGTTCGTGTATTTATTAATATTTTCTAAAGTTCGTGTTAAAAAACAAACTTGATCCAAAGTTCATGTATTTATATGTTTGGAGCTTTTCAAAGCTTTCAGTTTTTCCTTCAAGACTGTCACACTACCTTTGATTTGTTCTCCATTATGTGGTTATGTAGGCTCTCCAATTCTACCTTATCCACTACTATTTCTTCTGCAGTTACTTTCAAACCTTTCGCGCACAAGCTAGCAATGTGGTGTAATCATCTATACTGATGCTGCCCCAAACTCTCCTTTTAGTGACCGTGGTCTTGTTCTTCCTAAAAGTCGTCGCAACTAGCTTGTTGGGCAGGTTATCTATCCATTCAGATTTTCTAATATATAAGGCTAATAGTTAATAACATCTAGTCTAGCAATCAAGAAAACAAGTTCAACAAGAATAAGTGATTCGAGCTAACTGTATCTCTAAATTAATATAGCTTTTGGATCAAGAAACTTAAATATTCATCCAACTCTGACAATCTGACCAACACTATACTTCACATCAATCTGAGCATAAATCTTAGTATTCTCCATGCAGCAATGATAAAAGGAAGCAGTTCATCATGTTCACAAAAGCACTTCCAAAAATATATCTGCAAATTTTTCGTAGTAACTCAAGCAATTAGATAGATCAACACTGTGCGACCTAGAATGATTCGATCCACATCCTACTTCTATTTCAAAATTGTTAAGGCAGGCCCTACCACAAATCACTATCTACTTACAAACTAACAAACCTAACATTGAACTTGGCATGTGGCCCGTTTAACTAAGGATCTTTAGTAAAAGAGCTTTTATCAAATCGAAATCCCGACTACGCCATCAAATACGTCCTGACTTTTTTCATGGGTTGTTTCTTCAAGACTTCAAATACAAATTTGGTACTCAGATTGTACAACATAAAAAGCAGATGGTGGTACATCAAGGAGAATGGTTCAAATGAAAACATTCTTAAAGTGACAAGGCAAGTACGGCTGCATTCAATGTGTAAATCATCTGCACTTAGCATACAATGCATGCGCAACTTTGATTTAGAAACTTAACATACCATGTATCTACAACTATAATTCTTCTAAGATACATTCATATGATCATAATATTTCAAGCGTGCAGAGACATTGCGTATAGTACTTTATACACAAAGTGCATTGATTTCACGTTCTCACGGTAATAAATATTATATATATATTATAACCAACCCCCTACTCTACAAGTTCAAATTGCAACATTTTTACAAACAATTTTGTCCCTCCACCTATATTTGAATGATAGAGCAGTCCAATATCCAAAAAATAAAAACTAAAGGGACTTATCATACAACATGCTTACATTAATAGGGCGATGCATGTTCCTCCTTCGTCTACTTCCACTCCATCATCTATCCACATTTGCAACGAGCATACGGGTTGCTACCTCGACTTGATCTGAAAAACTCGATTGTACCAGATCGAATGAAGGGTCATGTGGAAGAGGTCGTACTTGGCAGGATTAGCATGCCACAGGAAATGCTTCTGTACCTTGCGGACATTGAGTTGCATGTCGAGATACTTCTTCTCAGGGATGGAGACGAGTATGTTTCTCAAGTTCGGGATGTCCTTTTCAGCAAGTATCACCGAGAAGGCGTCCCAATTCAAGACCTCGAAGAACGGGGGGACAAAGTTATCAGATATTATGACTGGCACACACTCGTAGAAGATGGCCTCGACTATCCTTGGGCTGTTCACTTCGTAGCCCTTTGGGCAAATGCAGTACTTGCTGCTTTTCATTTGGTCGATGTAGTTCATTTTGCTGGGGACACCCGGGGGCATCCGGCCAAGTATTTTCATGTCAGGCTCCTTCTCTTTCCAGTGCTCGAGCAAGATTGGTCGGAGATAGCCGTGCAGGCTCCCTGCATAGAAGGCGAGAGTGTGCCTCTGTGATGGTGGCTTTCCTCCAAGATCTCTAAGCGGGTTTCTGGCAGATCGGACATATGTTTCTGGAAGGGAGACGTCACGTCCTATCTTGAAGCCCGTGGTTACATCAGCGTTACAAAGGGCTTTTATGCAATGTTCCATATGGTGTCTCGTCTCGTATGGAGCCTGTGCAATAATATGTCATATGAAAACATCGCAGGCAATGAGAGAGAGAGAGAGAGAGAGAGAGAGAGTATTACCCAGTCATGGCAGGCAACAAGAAAGTGGTCTGCTCCACCTGTTCTGTTCCAGAAACGATACTTTGCTGCAATCTTTTCTGAATAGTCCTTCAAATACTGTCTTAAATTGGTCCGGTTGTGGGAATTACGCACATAAAGTGTGTGTTCGAGCATCCGTGAACTGAATGGCATGTAGAACAGATGAGCCTTCCTAGGATCTTTCACAACGAAACGATTATTCCGTTCCATTAGTTTCATAAACCATCCCTCAGATGCGTATAGTCCTTTCAGTATCGGTTGATGAAAGATGGGCTTTTCACCTTCCTTGTATACATATACCTTCAGTACCCGTTCCATGAGTTCATAGCTCCTATGAGTTACAAAACCAATTATACAAATATTACAGTAACACAGAATGACATTGTTTAGGTATGAAAAAATTGAAGCCTGAGAAAGAATATATAATGGGTATATATCAAAATGTACACTTCAAATTTTCAAAGCATTTGCTGCAAGCTTGATCTTGTCTATCTTCTATATTATCTTAGCATCATCGGATCGACTAGAGAAATTTGTCTACAAAGAAAGCTACGTGGAGAGAAGTAAGTGGTAACATAAAAGAGGCTTGAAGTAAACTCATGTGCAAGGTAGAATGATTAATTGTATTTTAAATACGAAAGGCTGAGACAAGACAAGAGATTTAGAACATTGTTGCATCGTTTAGTATAGATCTATACTCTGTCTGCAAAGTATGCAAACACAGATTACAACAAATGATGATGAAGATAAATAAGATTGCAGCTGTGAACTCAAAAACATCAGATTGAAATAAGACTTCTTATATGTTTCTTTTACCGGTTTAACCAAAAAAACAAGTCGTGTATGGAAACGATGTGGCAAAAATCATGTCCAGAAGATGAAACTCGGCTATGTGGTGAGAAAGTTCTAACCTTTTGAACATAGAGATATTTCGAAATAGAGGAGCGTGCAATTCCCGATCATTCTTCAAGAAGGGAGCATTTTCGATCTTCATCTTTGCTGATAAAATCTCCTGGTCACGCTCAGAAGACCATCTTGGTCTCTACAGTCCAAGCACAAAAATGTTGGACCTAAAATCAAAGACATTAGCTTTACTTACAGCAAGAGAAAGACATACCATTGCACGTGAACGAGCACGATGCCGGACTAACAAACGTTCCATCTCATTTATAGGTGTTACAGTCTTAGGTGGCATGTCACACCTCATCTTCTTTTTAGCAAACTTATTTAGCACTGAGGAGCCGTTATTAGGAAAAGTCAGAACATCCTTGCTTTTACTGAGAGATATATGCACGCCGGAACCATCAGAAATGCTTCCTTCTGATTCTGGTTTCTCCCCAACAACAGAATCAATCGGCAAAGGTTTATCCGACGAGACAACCAGAGTAGTAGCATCAGTTACATTTTTCTCATGAATCACACTAGTGTCCTTTCCAAGATCAGTGCTGTTATCCACCGTAAAACCCTCTTCTAAGTCTACATCATCTAAGGTGTCGTCCTCGACAAAATCAACATCATCATCCGTGCCATTACCATCTAAACCAGAATTCATCTTTTCCTTTTCTTTCTTCTTCACAAAATCATTGCCATCTTCACCATTTACACGCACATTGTACGCTTTCGTGCTCTTCACTCTTCTGACCAGCAGAGACTGATCATTTTCCACATTCAACGCACCAGCAATACGACTGTTGTCATCAATCAAGGTCTTAACAGAAGAATTCTCATGTGATGAGCTAGAAATAACAAGGTTTTTACTATTTTCATTAGGTAACAGCGACAGCAGCGCGTTCCCATACGGAAGCATCAAAGATTGACAAAACAAGTGAGTCAAAGCAACCAAACCCACCATGATCACCCATTTCCTTTTCTCAATCTGAAGAAGCGACTGAATTTTGACATAACAATCCATAACACATGAAAAAAAAAGGCCTTAATTTTACTCGATCATGGCGTAGCTCTTAACAGCTCTGCAACCTGTGTGTAATGAGCCAATAAAAATACAAAGAAAACTCTTAATTGAGAGGGAAAGCTTACAAATTAAACTCCTCAATTCATTGGAAATCACAAGCATGTATATAATAAAAAAGATACTAAGCATCTAGCATAATCAGTTAATGCGTAGGTGTTAAAAAAGAAGTAACACAAGTAGAATTGTGGGAAATGGAGGAGCAGAAGCTTACACAGTAGAAGGAAGAGAGAGTGAGAAGAGTGAGGCTTGCAAATTGTCGGCGACGAGACGAGAGTCGTACCACTTTTAGAAGATCAAAGCTTGAGCTCACTTGCTACATAGTAGCTTTCTTTAGTTAATGTCATCATCGAACTTCCCTCTTTTGACTAATTAAAAATCTTCAAATCATTTCACCATATTTAAATTGAATTGATGACGATGATTAAAACGTACGCAACGATAATATTGAAATTACTTTTTAGACCTCATTTCTTATCTTTCCACTTTTTAGAGTCCTCGTTTGGTCGTTCAGCTATGACCGTGGTTTGAAGAATTTGTTTAACGACCAGCTGTAATTATTTAAATTATTTGGTTAATCTTGGTTGGATATTTTCCATATCTCCAGCACCTTTTCAATCTCAACTATGACTATTTTGAAAATGTAGGGTTTTAAAAGAGAAATACAAAGAGATGAGACAAATAGGAAATGAGAATTCATGATTTTTGAGCTTTGGTGCAACCGTGCAAGGATAATTTCACAACTACATAAGAAATTTGTGTCCTATATAAAGTAGATGTGTTTCGAAGCAATGGAATACATTTAGATTAATATAGTTAGCCAGGTTAAAATCATATGTAGTGTGATGTCAAGTAATCAACCATAACTACTTGATCAATAAATTAAACTCCGCAAAATTGTATAAATAACTAATTTGGCCACAGCTGTGACAAAGGCTTCCCTTTTCCACATAACGAAACACATTCCATAACAATCTCCTTCAGTTGTTTCTCAACATCTTCAAGTGGGAGGGTAGCATCGATTATCTACAATGAAGGAAACAAATATTATACCAAAATCAGTCACCATCTTAACATTTTTTTATTGTAAATAGAAAGCCTTCACAAGCAAAAAATGCAAATAGGGTGCTGCTTGCTTCAAATATGCCACTTCAGGATTTGGTTTATGATTTTAAAGTTTATCATCTAATCGAACAGGACAGCAGTGTGTTGATTGTAGAACTATGCACTACCTTCCATGTGGCATCACGTAGTGTCTTGTATGATTCAGCCACTCTTTTCTGAAACTCGAGCTTCTCGTACCTCTCACCTCCATAACCTCCTCTTTCGGCAGCTTGCTAAAAAATTCAAATTAAGCTCTAAGTTTGATATTAGAACTAAAAATGGCCTTGTTTAAGAGAATGGTAGGATTGAAACAATTGCACATGCATAATAGAGATTAGGTGGCATCTAAACTCTCTTTAAACAAAAAATAATTCTGCCCCATGAAGACAGCAAGTGCACAAGTTGCTCAAAATTGGTAAATAAGGCGCGTTAAAGATCTACTATCAATTAGGATTCAGTTCCGAGTGTGGAAACTCTACCTCTGGTGATATTTCAAGGTATACAACTAGGTCTGGAGCTAGCAATCCAACCTCTGGAGCCTGCAAAATTAAATCATATTCAACTTTAATGAGTTCCAAACCACACCTAGTCTGATAATGATTGTGGCAACCAAAAACCAAAAAAAGTATACAGAACACAACCTTGCACCACTCCATGTCAAGTCCTTTGGCAGATGAGAAAGCAACCCCAGAAAAAGAGTAGCGATCAACGATAAGTGTGGTTCCACTCCTCAGCTTAGATTCCATCAGTGATCTAAGGCCACAAAATCATAGAATAAGTTTTTAGTCTCATAGGAAACATAACATATTGCTGGAGTTCTGCACAATAGTATTCTTATATAGTGCTCTAACACAATCCCAAATCAAACTATAAAACAATATCCTTTCCTTCATGGCAGTGCTTGGAAGACCACAAATTTTGAGTTTCATTTTTATTTATTTATTTGGGAAAAAAAAAGGTTTTGCATTTTTGACATAACAAATTCATATGCATCTTATTTCATAGAAACATCCGGATCTATTCCCTAATACAAATACTGTGAAAACCAAAAGATTGACCATGAAAGAAAAACAAGAGAAGCTAACCTCTTCTCCCAGCGATTTGCACTGAAGAGTAGATGGATTGCGCGATCGTCCAAATTTGAATCGTTGGCTAGATAAGATGATATCATTTGTCCAACACCCGTGTTTCTATCAGGAAATCTCCATGATTCAACCGCATGACCTGACTTTTCAAGGGAAGAAAGCAACCTGCTGCACTGTGAGGTCTTTCCACAGCGATCCAAACCTTCTAGAACAATTAATGCACCCCTTGAGTCACTACTCTTACTACCTTCCATGTGAATCTGTCTTAACGAGCACTTGGACAAGTATGCAGTACTGCAGCAAGAACTTAATGGCTGTCGCACTGATGCTCTTGCAAAATTTCTGGAAGATATAACATAGTATAAAAAAATTTAATACCCCCGATATATACATCACATATCCAAATAAAACATGGAAGCTCTAATATGTAAAAACTAGCTTATTCACTCAAGATTTTCTAATACAATCAAACTTCAAAAATAGATGTGCAATAACAAAGAGGTCCAGGATCCTTGTAGTTTGAACGATTTCAAATTCTACATTGTTATAATCAGTAGTTACATATCCTTGCATTGGAAAATGGCACATGATAGAAATAATAAAAATCTCATTTCACAGCTGCTGGCAATCAAGGCATTTCAACAAACAGCGCAAAACAACTACTACGGCAAGCATTATTTGTTCTCCTATGAATAGTCAAATGAAGTAGCAAGTAGACCATCCAGTAGAAAATGAAGCAAGTTGGAAGTGATCGAACTTACAGAGCTTTAAAAAAGTTGAAATGGCAAGCATTTGTCATGTCCTATCGTGCAAACCTTACACATAAACAGCCCATTTCAGAAAGTAACAACTTCTCACTAGCAGAAACCATTACTAGATTCTACACCTTAAATTACCAGTGAATCAAAAATAAGTAGATCAAATAAATCAACTGCTCAAAGATGCTAAGAATAAAAAACAAATTACATTTCAGACTGAACAATATAGAGATATCGAGTGTAGGCTGCACACATTGACGAATATCAAGAAACATCTATATATATCTAAAAGGTCACTCCTACCATTTGTGCACCAACTTAAGCAAAAAGGCGCTCAAATCCCGCCCAAACATGTCTTGAATTTCGTGCAAACTATTTCCACTTAATTTGGGAGCCAAAAATCACACAGGTTCCTTCTGTAAAGAAAAAAGCTGTCACAGCTGTAATAGCATTCAGTTTGGGAGCTAATAGCAAAATCTAATGGATATGA